>LNAC01000860.1:7224-285880 GCA_002007465.1 Ailurus styani | reverse complement strand
CCTGGGCGGCCCCTCGGACGCGGCCTCGGACAGGTGAGGGCGGGGTCGGGCTTACCTGGGAGCGCGCGCGGCAGGGACGCGGGGGTCGCCGCCGGCTCTCTTCCGGGGCGGGCGTTGGGGACCCTGAGGGTTCGGGGTGGAGATTCAGCGGAGCTCCTTCTCGGGAGCTGCGGGTTCCAGAATCCAGAAGGTGTGCCAAGGACGGGAGGCCGAAATCCGAGGCGGGCAGTCCTGGAGAGCGCACGAAGGGCGGGCGGCTTGCCCCGGGAATTCTTGGCTTTTTAAAGGACACACCTTTGGTCCCCTCGGGGCGCAGTGGAGTTAGTCACCGCCGCCGCCCGGACTCTTTCTACAGAGCTTAGCCCCCCATCTGTGTGGGATTTCATGTGCTCCCTTCGCGGAGACCTGGAGGTTCAACTTTGGTTCCTAGCGCAGGCATTAGCGCAGCTGCAAAGGAGCAGAAAACCTTACGATAATTGTGTGGGTTACGGAGTGTCTTGCACATTTTAAAAAAACCCCAGAAAACCAAAAAACCCCAATATGGTGATAGTGGTGGTGAACTTGAGAGGCGATTGCTTCTTCAGTTCGTTCCTCAGCGCCCGGTGCATTTGTCAAGCAAATGGGGCGCCGAAGGCTTTTAGAGATGGTTGGGTTTCTATAAACGGGTTAGAACGTTAAGAAACTTAGGTGCGATGTCTGAGGGTTTCAGGTAGGTTCTTACCTAAGTGTGGACTGGAAGTTACATTGGCAGGGGCCACTTAAGAGTTACCAAACAGCTTCCAGATGAACCTTGGAACTTTACAAAAACCTGCTTCCCAACACACTGAATGGCAAACAGGTCTATGGATTATGATTCCCATTAGCATTCATTTTTCTCTTGGGCCAGGAGCATTTCAATTCAATAAATATTTGTTGTATGTCTTTTACGGAGGAACCTCTGCCACAGGTTGGTGTGCTGTTTGGTAGCACAGGTGTTGATACAAAGGGGCACTTAGGGCACTCATTCTGAGTGGTGGGTGTTCAGAAAGAGCAGTGGCTTGCGCTGCACCTCTTTAATCTCTGGTGATAAGCATTTAAATGCAGGGAGAATGCAAATCTTTGAAGAATATCCGTCATTAGCCTAGTCTGACACCCGAACTGATAAGGACCATCAAAACCATCCTCAAACTAAGGTTAATAAGAATCCATTCTGTGCCACCCCCCATGCTGGGCCATTTATCTTGTTGCATAAAATATACAATGTAGATATTATTTCCCCTGTACAGGTGAGAAACCCAGAGGAATCCAGCAGTTTGTGGAAAGTAATTAGCAGACCCGAGAGCGAAGGGAGATATTTCTGAGTACAAAACCCATGTTTTTTCACTATTCCATGGTGCTGTGACGTTTAGTGTAAATCTGGCAGATTTAATGGAAAATAATTCAAATTAATTTTCCTGAGACAATCCATGTCAGTTGAAGTGACCGTTATGAATAAAATGAGTATTGCTTTCTTTCTCTTTGTGTGGTTAAACTGTAACCAGTCTGGGTCAAGAAGATGAACGGTTGTTTTTAAAATACAAAGTTTAGGGCGCCTGGGTGGCTCAGTGGGTTAAAGCCTCTGCTTTCGGCCCAGGTCATGATCTCAGGGTCCTGGGATCGAGGCCCACATCGGGCTCTCTGCTCCGCAGGGAGCCTGCTTCCCCCTCTCTCTCTCTGTCTGCCTCTCTGCCTCCTTGTGATCTCTCTCCCGCTGTGAAATAAATAAATAAAATCTTAAAAAAAAAAAAATACAAAGTTTATTATGTGTCTTCCTTAACATATTTTTAAGGACCTAATATGTCCAAGAGGGACAAATCGGGTAAAACTTTGTAGGTATTCCTTGTGTATTACACATCGAAGTAACAGTTAATTTTCTTATTATTCATATCCTTTAACATGGTTCAGCTTGATTCCATATCTTCCAGATGAATAGAAGCCACTGTTTTCACCTAGAAAGGACTTTGTGTGTGTGTAAATCTGTAATCATATATGAATATACCTAACATTTTATTTATTTATTTATTTACTTATTTTAAGGATTTTATTTATTTATTTGACAGAGAGAGATTACAAGTAGGCAGAGGAAGGAAGCAGGCTCCCCACTGAGCAGGGAGCCCGATGTGGGCCTCCATCCCAGGACCCTGAGATCATGACCTGAGCCGAAGGCAAAGGCTTTAACCCACTGAACCTCCCAGGCGTCCCTAACATTTTATTTTAAAAGGTGTATCTATTTTCCTTAAATCTATTTCTAGAAGTGTAGAGAGTACTGCAGTGCACCTATTTGGTAAGAAATCCTAATATTCCTAATTTAGCCTTTGAGTGAATGATCCATGACAACTCATAATTTCTTCAAATTCCTGTAAACCACAAAAGTGATTTTCAAACTGCAATTAGGCTGTAGAGGATGAGAATGAAAATAGTCCTTAGGATTTTAAATCATATTTCCTGACATGGAGAACACTTGCTTTCTTAAACCCTTTCTTATAATTGTTAGTAATTACACAGAGAAATTGAGGGGTTTCATAATTAAATTATCTTAAGGTGTTGAAAAAATGTGTCTTTTGGAAGGGGTGAGAAAGAGAGACTTTTTGCCTGTGTTGGGAGGACCAGGTAGGCTTTATTCTGCCTCGCTTGTGCTTGGTACAATTTTTATTTTTGTTTTCATTTGACAGTGAAATCAACACACCTTGAACTCCTCTTTAGGAATCTTTGAAATTCTGCCTAGAATGTGTTTATAGCAGTGTGCTTGGCTTGGTTAAGATGCTCTAATGGAGGGCCCAAGGGTGATGAATTAGAGAAATTTCCAGAAGAGCGAAAGGGGCAGGGAGCAGAGTATGCATGAGATGTGAAATAGGCAGATCTAGGTTTTGTGACACTTGAAAGGCAAATGACTTGGGGATCCTCTTAAAAAAATAATGGAACATTAGTTATGAAAGTGAAGCCTTATTTAGAATGGAAAAAGAAATGATCACCGTTTGCTGGAGGTTTCTTTCTCTTTCTGCTGAGATCTTTTCAGGCAGTTTACCAGAAATGGTTGCATAAAGATGCTTCCTGATTGCAGCCCTCTTTCCCAGAGAACCCTGAACATCTCCTAGCAGCCCTGTAGCACTCATAGGTGCCTCTGCCAGCGAGAGGCCAGAAGCTGAAGCTCCGTTACCATCAAAGACTAGGAGGGCCAGTTGTGGTTGGAGGCAAAGGACTCATGGTTCCCTGAGCAGGTGGAGGCTGGTGGCTGGGGTAGGGGGGGATACTCAGCTTATCGGGTATTCGGGCATTTCATTTCTAGTGAACAGTCCAGAGGGAAGGCCCAGAGCTGACTTCTAGGACTTTCTGCTTTGCTTGGCTCTCCAGGGATGCCTTTGGCTATTGGCCTTCCCAGCTCTCATTCTACCAGTCATCATTTATTGAGGGTTTTCTATGTCCCAGGCACTGACTCTGGTGAGGCCCTATTTGCCAGGGAGCTCCTAGCCTCATGGAGCTGATTTCATTCTGACAGCACAGTGTCATAGGTGTTGGCCTGGAGCCTGGAGGGCTGGTGGCTTGAGCTGAATCTGGGATTGTTGGTGGAGTTACCAAGATGAAGGAGTCCAGGGAGGGCATTCTAGGTGGATAGAGGGCTGTAGAAAGCCAGAGGTTTGGATCCACACACTCTCTTCCATGGATGGAGTGAGGCCCCTTGGTCAGTGCTTCTCAGCCTGTCCTTCCAGACCAGCTGAACCTGCACAACAGATTTTAACTTACTAGAAATGCATGTTCTCAGCCCCCATCCCAGATCCTCTGCATTGGAAGCTCTGTGTCTGGAGCCCAGCAGTCTGCATCTTGAGAAGCCCTCCTGATGACTGCAGTGTATGCTAAAGTTTGAGACCCAGTGCTCTCGGTATTTCAGAGAACTGGCCAGGCATGGTAAGAGGGGAGTGGGATTCATGCTAATGCTAATGTGTTATGACTGTAATATGAGTATCGTTTGTATTATGATCACTGGCATTTATGGAGCACCCAGATTAGCATTGTGCTAAGAAATAGGAGCTCTTTTAATCATGAATACAACTGCACAAAGCAGGGCTGTTGTCACTTGCATTTACAGTGAGAATACTGCAGCCCAGAGAGACTAGGCTGTTGTCCCCAGGCACAGGGCTGGAAAGCCAGTCAGCCAGGACTCAGGAGCTCTCTTCTGCCTGGGAGAGTTTTCATCTGTGTCTTTGTTGCGTGTGCGCCTTGTAGGAGAGGCTGGAAGGCAGACTTGAGAATACCTGCACTGGCCCTTTTTAACAGTCATTGTCATTTGCTGACCATGGGGGTTTAACAGGTTTTTCTTTAGGGACAAATTGCCAGATGAGAGAGGTAGAATGTTGTCTTTCCCTCCTAGTGGGGATTTCTAAAGTTTCGTAAGTAAATGGACACAATTGCATACGTGTAATTGAGCAACATGTACGTTTCCTCCTTCCCTGGTATAAGGATGGGTTCATATGCATTCCCCCCATAGGTAGAAGGTAGCCTTGTTCTGTTATGTGGGTTTCATCTGGGTATTAACTTGCGGGGGTGGGGGGGGCTTTCTTCTAAAGCCCAGCCCCCTGTCCAGGACACAGAAGGCTTAAAGATGATGGTGTGTTTGTCAATGATGTCTTGCAAGGCACCTAGAAGAGTTGTGCTTTGCATTTTCACATTTTTTTTTCTTTCTGAAAGCGATTGTTCTCTGCAATTCTCTATATTTTATCATGGAATACCTCCATCATTTCAGGAAGCATGAAAAAAAATACAGGTATATTGGGCGCCTGGGTGGCTCAGTGGGTTAAAGCCTCTGCTTTCGGCCCAGGTCATGATCTCAGCGTCCTGGGATCGAGGCCCGCATCGGGCTCCCTGCTCAGCAGGGAGCCTGCTTCCCCCTCTCTCTCTCTGCCTGCCTCTCTGCCTCCTTGTGATCTCTCTCCCTCTGTGAAATAAATAAATAAAATCTTAATAAAAAAAAAATACAGGTATAGATGTGAGGACATACGTGAGTGTGCCAAATGGTGGTTTGCCTTTGAGTGTAGACCTCAGGTTACTGAGTCTTCACTTCTCCACACACAAATGTTTAGACAAATGTTAATTGGAGTGTAGGGCAGGCAGTAGAACTTAATTCTGGGGGTGCTGGCTGTCTCAGCCATGCATTCATGCATTCACATAGTCATTTGTCACCTGCCTGCTTGTGCTGAGTGTTAATGTCAGGTACCAGAAGGAGATACAGCGGCAGCTGGACAGATGTGATCTGTACAGACTTGTGAGGATGGACTTGCTCTCAGTGCTATGGCTGAATGGAATCAGATGCCCTAATTCCCGCAGTGAGTCATCTGGAAAGGAGTTAAGAAGTTATCTTAGTTGAGGAGAGAGGTGGTAGGGCTTGGCTTAAGGCACTAGGGAAGCAGAGGTGTGTGAGCGTTTGAGAGATGATCTGGGAGATTGCGTCGGTGACAGGTGGATGTGGGTGATAGGAGAGAGGGAGGATTGGGGCTGAGGTTTGTGCCTTGGGCCCCTGGGTTGGTGCTAGCACCACAAGTCAGGACCAGACTATTTTCAACGAATAAAAATGTGTTTTGTGGACATTGTGAGTTTGAAATGTCTGGATGACTCCCAGGTAGAGGTTTGGGTGCATTGAATAATGCAGCAGAGAGCACAACTGAATAATTCAGCGGATTGAGTAATATCAACAAATGAATAATACTCTCCCCCAAGGAGAGGGTGGAAGCAAGAAGCAGGTCACAAAGGAAATGTGGGCATTTCCCCTGGTGTCGTAGGGTAGGTACACATTCCAATTCCTTTGATGGGAAAGGTGAAAAAGGTTTATTTCCACTCATTCTTGAGAGGGTGGAGATAAATTCCCTGAGCCTTTCACATGGCTGATAGCCTGTCATCTGGCCCGTGGGAGGAGGGTGGCAATGTGGAACAGCAGACAAGGGCTGGCCGGAGCAGGAGTGACAAGGGGCTTGTTGAAAGCCCATTTGCAGCATTTCCGCTCATATAATTGTCACAAGGTAAAATGCTTGCCATCTATCCCCTTAATCGGTTATTTTCTCTTGTTAAAAGCACTCACTATAGATGTCCATTTATCATAAATATTTATGTCATATTTATTACATATATTTACACATATCAGATAGATCTTATTTATTTTAAATTAATATATACTTATTATATATATTTATTATAAATTAACTATCTGGATCATTTTATAGATCATACAGATTGGCCAGTGCTGTTTTGTAGATAGTGCTGATACCAATACTAGAAGATTAATTTTTGTTCAGAATATTAGGTTTCCTTAGATGTTCAGAGTTGAGCCGAAGGCTTGTTTAAAAACTGTGTTAGAAAGTGGTTGAAATAAATAAGCATGTATTCCTTTATCCAAAAGCTATGAATTAAGCACGTGTTATGTGGAGTTTTTGTTGTGAATCAGACAGATAGCTCTCTGTCCCGAGAGCTTACAGCTAACATGGGAAGTTGGACAGTTGAACAGGTACCTGCAAGAAAGTGTGCTGTTTGCTAAGGATAAGGCACAAGGCACCACAGGAGCCAAGCGGTGAGGGGGCCGGGCTGCCTGCACTTTGCAGACTGGTCAGCTGGAGTCAGCCAGCGGCGGGCAGAGATCCCTCTGGGGCATGAAGCAATGTTTGGAAAGAACAGACAGGTTTTCAGAAGTTGCTGGGTGGATGCTTTTAAGGAACTGGAAGTTTATGATCAGCTTTGTTCATTAAAAGTCAGATGTAGTCACGAGAGGTTGTGATCTGGTCGGGAAAACTAGAAAAGAAAGTACTAAATTTATCTGTGTGCCTGTCCTCGCGTTCAGAGCCTAGAGGCAACCGAGGGGACAGTACACAAATGAAACAAAACCCCAATCGGGCCAGAAACAAATAAAAATAATGATTGTGATGATTATATGATAATTTGTGTTTTTGGTGGTAGTGGGGAGGGGACTATTGTGGAAGATGTTGGTGTTTAGTTTGAGAACGTATTTCAGAAAAGGACACTATATAACTTGAGCCACAGTAACCAACATTACTATGATTAACAGTCTTGCCTAGTGTAAAACGTTACATAATTATTACATATATAGGTTTCTAGTCTGAAAATGACCTTTGGGGGTCAGTTCTTTTTTTATTTTATTTTATTTTATTTATTTTTTAAAAAGATTTTATTTATTTATTTGACAAAGAGAGAGAGAGACCACAAGTAGGCAGAGAGGCAGGCAGAGAGAGGAGGAAGCAGGCTCCCCACTGAGCAGGGAACCCGATGAGGGGCTCGATCCCAGGACCCTGAGATCATGACCTGAGCCGAAGGCAGAGGCCTTAACCCACTGAGCCACCCAGGCGCCCCTGGGGTCAGTTCTTACCTCCTGCTGCTCTTTCATGAATGAGGTGGGGTCCAGTGGTGCTGCAGGCTTGCTTACCTTCACCTGGTCAGTCTGTCTGGTGAATGTGTCTGTCGCTGTAGCGATGTGCTTCACTTGAGTGAGAATTCTTGTCTGTTGCTGAAACAGGCCCTATAATGAACGGTCTCCATCTTCTCCCAGTCTTTGTGTCACCCTTTTTTAAAGATTTTATTTATTCACTTGACAAAGAGTGTGAGAGACAGAGAGAAAGAAAGAGCACAGGCATGAGTAGGGGAAGGAGCAGAAGCACAGGGAGAAAGCAGACTCCTTGCTGAGCAGGGATCCTGACACGGGACTCGATCCCTGGGACCCTGGGATCATGACCTGAGCCGAAGACAGATGCTGAACCCACTGAGCCACCCAGGCACCTCTTGCATCACCCTTCTAACTTATTTCCTCTCTGGTGTGGTTGTCACACACTTTGTCCCTACATAGTCAAGTGTTTTGGATATCGTAAGAATCTTTGGCGGAAGTTGCTTTCAGCATTATAGACCTGCCTAAACAGGCAGAATTTCTCTGGCATTTCTTTCTTTCTCTTAAATCTAGTTGGGCAGGCACAAAAATGTTTGGCTTTAGCAAGGGATGAGAAAGAAGGTTCTCAGGAAGTTTCCTCTGTTAATATTTGAGCCAGAAGACACGCAGAACTGAGAAGGTACATGATACATTGTTGCTAAACATCATGAACTATTTGTGTGATTATAAATCAAAAGTTTGAACAGGTCGGTGCAGCCCTGGTCATTAACAACAGTTTGGTATTTAGTTGCTTTGTTAATGACTTCCTTTCCAACTTCCGGCTTTGTGTCCATTTCTGCCTTTGTCACTGTGAGCTCAAGGTTGTAGATCGGTAATTGAGTGCTTAGTTTTTGTGTTCCTTGGTAATACGTGCCTTTTCATGGATGATTTTTTTTTTCTTTTGGGGGAAGTAGCTTTTTGTTTTCTTTGGTTTATAGGACATGTGAACTTAGCTGGTATATATTTCATGTCACGTGCCAGCTACCTAGGATTGGGGAGCTTCTACTAGGTGACAGCACCATCTTATTCTCAGGAACCATGCTGGATAGGAATCACCCCCATTTTATAGATGAGAACACTGAGACCCAGAGAAGCTATGTGAATTGTACAGGGTCAGCCCGTTGGTTGGAATTTTACTCCTCCTCCTCCCCAACCCCACTATGCCATCCCAAGCCTGGGCTGTTTTAACCATTCAGTTTTGACTTATTTTCCAGTGAAGTTGTTTAACCCCCAAACTAGGGAGTCTCCAAGACCCGTGACAACTAAAATGCCAGGTATTTCTTGGGATTGTGGGTTTGGAAGCAGGTTCTCTGTGCATCCTCAGGCTGAATGCAGAGTTGAAACCCTTCACCACAGAGGCTGCTTTAAAAGCCACATCGATAAAGCTTTGGAATCCTGCTAAACCCTATTCTGGAGATGAATTTGGCAGGATCTTGATAAATATACCACGTTAGAGCAATTTCCTGCCAGAAGATTATGAATCCATAGGGCTAGATGCTCTGAAAAGGTCTCTCTCTTTCATCTGACCCAAGTGATGCCTTAAAACACATAATTGTTATAATAAATTTGTGTAGCAAAGCAAGCAGTTGGTAAGTATAAACACCATGGTAATTCCACATGAGAACAACATCACTGTGTTTTTATGTGTTTTGAACTTATGTCAGCTTTTAAATATATACAGATGTTGGCATTTTAAAACCCAGATAAAATTCTCGTGGTGTTATTGATTGGATCTGGGTGCTTCTTTGCTGTTCATTCATTTATATGTATTAAGCCCAAATGAGATCTTTTAAGGGTCCACAGAGGACAAATAGGGTTGGTATTCTGGTTGATGTGGTCTTGGAGAAGCTAGAATTACTTCTGCTGAATGTTCTGCTTATCCCCACGGGGACTTCAGAGATACCTCTTGGGAACCTCTCTTTAATCTAGATAAAGAGTTCATTCTCTTAGAACACGGAAGGAAATTGAGAATACATATTTCAAACTCTACTTATTATACTTCCTCTAGGACTGCATTTTACTTTTCTGTTGAAGCTGGTGTGTCTGTGGGAAGCAGCTGGACATGACCCAAATTGCACAGCACCTGTCCTCATGTCCCATACATCACAACTTCATGTGCCTTTGAGTAAAGCGTCCCTCAGTGTTGTCTGTATTCATTCCAATTAGAAGTCTGTCTCTTTCAGATGGCTTTCCTGGATGGCTCAGTCAGTTAAGCATCTGACTCGTGGTTTCAGCTCAGGTCATGATCTCAGGGTCATGAGATCGAGCCCCATGTTGGGGCTCCCTGCTCAGAAGTTGGCTTGAGATTCTCTCTTTCTGCCCCACACCCCATTTACACCCCCCCCAAATAAATACATCTTTTAAAGAAAAGGAAGTCAGTCTATTTCATGATATGCAATAAATGATGAGTTTGTTGTTGTTAAACTATTTTTAATATAAATTTTGCTGAGCAGTTCTGGCTGTCTTGTTGGTATAATTTTGGTCATATCTTTGGTATGTATTAACATCCTCAGTCTAACCAGATTGAAAACCAGCCCTGGCTATGAGATGTTTTGTTGTTTTATTGTCGATTTTTTTGCTAGTGGCTGTGGGTGACAGCTAACTGTCTTAGTGCTTAAAAATCGTTGATTTTATAGCTACTTTTATGATTACATGAGAAGGGGCACCTGGGTAGGTCAGTTGGTTAAACAACTGCCTTCAGCTCAGGTCATGATCCTGGAGTTGCAGGATCGAGTTCCGCATCAGGCTCCCTGCTCAGTGGGGAGTCTGCTTCTCCCTCTGACCCTTCCCCCTCTAATACTCTCTCTCTCAAATAAATAAATAAAGTCTCAAAAAAAAAAAGATTACATGAGAAAGCATGTATGGAATAGTGTAGAGCAAGACCACTTTACATGCACACATCTATTTACACTATGTGCTGCTGTATGAATATGTTTGTTTTCTGTTAATAAGCATCAGAAACGTACTAGTGGTTGCCTTATGAAGATGTCTAGTGTGGGCCAAGTCACTCTTCACTGTGTGCCTCTCTGCACAATTCCAATTTCCTAAAGGCATACCTTGACAGAATATTGCCAGGGCCAATTGGATGCTGGAAAAACGGGCCTTTTTCTGTAGTCCTTAAAATGTCACTTAAACAAACTCCTCCTTGGACATGAGAATATTAAAAATACTTTGCATTTGTTTAACTTGTTAAAGCTTTTAAAGAAGTCTTGGTATTTATTTTCAGATTTTATCAGCCAAACATCTCCATTTGCGATCAGGAGAATCAGTCCTCCAGGGCGTGCTGCTTGAAATGATTACAGAGAGGAAAGTGTCCCGAGTGTTTCTGTCCGCTCAGTAAGCCTTCCTGGAGGTCACTGCGGATGGAGTGGGCATGGAGTGAGACCACGTAAGATACTTCTACTCCAGTAAGGCAATGATGGAGCCTCACGCTGTGGCTCCCTTGACCCACCATGACTCAGTTCCTGGGAAGAGCCCCTAGTTTGGACAAACCCCGGGCTCAAATATCAGTTCTGCCATTTGTAAGACTTCAGTGGCTCCAAAGCTCTGTTTTCTCATTTGTAAAGTGGAGTTTGCAAATACTCATCTGGGTGTGCTGTGAATATTTGTGGTAATCCTTGCAGAGTGCCTTGTGTATGACAGGTACTTTATAAATTCCTGTTATTCCAGGAAAAGAGGGAGTCTGGATACTTCACCATATCCAGACTTTGGAGAACTGAGTGCCCACAGTGTTTTCCCAGGAATCAGACACCTCTGCACTGTTGGTGTTTGGCTCCATGTTGCCTTCTAACCAGAAGAATGAGAAAGGAGGGCAGAAAAGCATGAATAGGAGCGGGTACTAAATTGGAGAATTTCAGTTCAAAAATTAACTGGAGACAGATTTTTTTTTTTGAGAGACATATTTTAGGGAGTAATACAAATTACCTAAATCCAGTCCATTTTACCCAACTGGAGGTTCTTATATTTAGAGTTGAGACACTACCTCTTCCTCTTTTTCCTTTAGTTTTTTACTTTCACTTTTAAGGTGTTTTTTTCCCTTTTGCATTTTTAAGTAAGTCTTGACATTAGAAAGCTGATACTGGACATGCACACATTGATTGTGAGCTGGATTTAGCATTTTCTTGGTGATTATTACAGTATAATTTGATGAAAGCCCAGCCACTCCTCAGGAAAACCAGACAGTATTTCCTAAATATATATGGATGAACCTTGGAAGGTTGACTTCGGAAGGTGACACCAAATGGCTTCACTGGGTTCACAGCCTACATTTCTGGTTGCTAAAAAAGAGAAGGGGAAAAAAAGTATTGATTAGCTAAGGATTTCGTGTTTAAATGGAACAATAGGGAAAACAGAAGCAGTTTCTGTTTTCAAAAAGCACATCTCCTTGGAGAGTCAAGATAGATCTTCCTGAAAGGGTGATTAGTGGCACCCTCTTGGGAGCAGAGAAGATTTTAAAGATGGGCGAGTTCTGTTTGGACTGAAAAGCAGAGGGAAAATATGACTTGAATCTGGAAGGATGGGGAGTAAGTGACCCTCACCGTCTTGTAGAGGTCACTGGGGAGAGATCAGGATTGTTTTGTTGTTGTTGTTGTTTTCAAAGATTTTATTTATTTTTAGAGACTGCGTGCAAGCAAGAGTAAGGGGAGGAGCTCAAGCAGACTCCACCCTCAACATGGTGCCCCATGCGGGACTCGATCCCATGACTGAGACCATGACCTGAGCTGAAAGTGAGAGTCAGACACCTAACCCACTGAGCCACCCAGGTGCCTGAGATTGGCACTGTTTATGTCTGTTCCTCTCACACTGCTTGGCCTCTTGCAATTTTGCTGATAGGTTCTTCACAATGCTGCCCCTTTTAGGAATGTTGATTCTGAGCAGGAGTTAGGTGACAGAGACAGAGGGACAAAGTGACACAAAGAACAAGAACATACAGCTGGTCTGCTAAGCCCATGGGTGGCTCTGCAGCATATTCACTGTGTGACATTGGGCGAGTAACTTAAGCTTTCTGTTCCTCCATTTGCTAGTCAGTGAAATGAGGCTTCTACTACCATCGACATTATCAGGTAATAAGGATGAAAAGACAAAGTTTCATACGTGGCGTCACACATAAGGGCTAACTGGTGCTGCTGTTTTGGTAAATACTGATGGTGGGAGGCTCATTGTAGCTTTAAAGAACTATCCTAACAGAACCTAATGATTTTGTCATATTTAAAACCTCATTCGCAGCATTATAGCTCAGTGGGGAGATCAGTTTTGGATGTTTTGGTATCACTTCCAGCCTTTTTCTAGCTGACAGTCTATGAAATGAGTTGCAGAGCGCGTGCCGTGCGAGACTATAGAACATTTGGAAAGTTCATTTGGGAATTACCATTGGAAGCTGTCATAGGATCGTGTCCACTTCATCGAGCTGGCACTGGCATTGATGGAATCTGAGAAGCGGGGGGAAAAATCGATATAACCTTTTTAAAAGATAGATGGTTTTAATATTGATAATAGCGTTCTTTACCTTTTCATTTGAGAAATGCAGCTGTAATGGAATGCCACATAAATACTAATGCGTACTGACTGCCTTGTGATAGTGAGTGACCCCTTTGGGTATTGAGACAAAAAGTTCAGTGAACTGGACAGATGTCACTTTAATGCATCACTAACAGGTTGAGAAATATAGTCTTAAAATAAACCATCCTTCACATGAGTGTAGGAAATACACTTTCATCTGCATTTTAAAAATCTTCCTTAAGCCACAGGCGAGGAAAGACTTGGTTGTGTGTGTCTATGCCTCGTTTTAATTCATCTATGTCAGTTTTCCACATTTGCTTCAGATGTTTGGATTCGTTTGGAGGTGATTGAGTGCATGTCCATCAGTTTCTTAGGCATGTATCTTGGAGATCTCACCTGTTGCTTTTTCTCCTGTTGGGAACACCAGCTGTCTCAAGACTAAAAAAGGATCTCAGCTTACTGAAATCCAAATGTTGATGGGAGGAGAGAAATGTGGCTGGTCTTGTAGCCCTGCACTCATGCAGTTCGAGGGCCTATCAGCCCGTGGTGGATAGTTTCAGAGATTCCCAGTTCGATGGCCCTTTGTTCTTTGCTGGAGTTCACAGTCTTCACTGGCAACTTGTTAGCTGGGGTTCTGTAAAGATGGTAAGAAAAGTAGATCATTCCACTGATGAAATGTTTGGGGAAATCCAGATGGGAGGCGTGGCAGATAAAATGAGCTCCATCTTCAGCAGGTTACACCCAGACCTCTAAAGAGGCTATGTCATCATTACTGATTTAATGCTCTGCACCCAGTGCATGAAGCTGCTCCCACCTTATCACAGAGCCATCAGTAGATTACCCATCAATAGTTATTTAATAATGAAACATTGAAAAGCTTAACAATTGTGAAACTTTTTAGGTTGATGAGATATACTGGTCTCTATGCAGGCTTGGAGTTCTTAAAAATACTCAGTCATGACAGTAGTAGAAGGAATTGCCCTCCGAATGAGTTCATTCATTCATTCACTCCAAACTTAACTGCTGTGTACCAGGTACTGTTCTAGGTGCTGAAGATGCAGGGGTGAACTAGGCAAACACAGTCTTATCTCCTTAGAGGACTTAATTATTGTGGAGGGTGGGAGTGGATAGGAGAGACCAAATAAACCAACTAAGGAGACAATTTTGATCATGAAAGCCATGGTGTATGTCAGGTGTGACAAGAGATTATGGTGCAAAAGTGGTTTCATACTGGAGGGTCAAGGTCAGGTGAGGATTAAGGTTAAGGTAAGGCTCTTGGGGCGCCTGGGTGCCTCAGTCGGTTAAGCACCTGACTCTTGATTTTGGCTCAGGTCAGGATCTCAGGGTCTTGAGATCAAGCCCCATGGTGGGCTCTGTGCTGGGTGTGGAGCCTGCTTGAGATTCTCTATCTCACTCTCCTTCTACCCCTGCTCAGCCCCACACTCAGGCTCTCCTCTCCCTCAAGGGAGAAAAAAAAAAAGGTAAGCCTTGATCTAAATCTGAAAGAGCTAGGTGTTTGATCTGTATGGAGAACAGATTATATCACTAACAGCAAGAGCCAACAAAACAAAATCCCTAGACCTTCACTCCAAATGTTTGCTGCACCCACTTTTCCCCTTGTTGGGGGCTGCTGCTTTCTCCTTCATGCAGTTGTTACTGTCAGACCTAGTAGGACAGAATATCATGGAAAGGAGGGCCTCTCCAGGCTGAGGTCTTCACTGCGGGTTCATTGAGCCTTCCCCATTGTATACAACCCAAGTTGACAAAACTTTGCATCCGGCAATAGCTTCTGTTTTTACTTGCTGATTACACTGGCTGGTCAGGTGAGGCCAGAGCTGTGCTGGGCTTGTTTTAACTTCCCTTTCATGGTTAAAACATGTTTAATTTTGTGTGATGCTTTTAGCTTTCTGCAAATGACACACCGTCCTATTCTCACTTGGTCAAGATTCTACCCACTTACGTCAAGACACCTGCTGGAAATAAGAGCTTCCTCTTCCTTTTAGTCTGACTCTTTTCAACTATGGATTATTTTTAGCCTTTTTCTGTCAATTATGAAGGTCTAATTATATTACGTATTTATAGAAAATGAATTATAGCAGCCAGTGAGGTTTTGCGAAGGTGCAAGTGTCTTGACTCAAAAACCCTTTATGCTCTGTCACTGGAAACTCACTCAGTAGTGTAGACCCTACCATAGTGCCTTGAGTTGCTTTTCTGTATTTGTTGACTAAGTACAGAACAGTATAATTTGGTCCTTAGAATAGAAAATAATTGTAATACAGCATTACTACTTTATAGGAAAGCAGAAATTTACTAAATAACATATTAAACCCAAACCTAGATGCTCTTTGAAACACTTCTGTAGATAGATATTTATACAGGTTGGGACGCCTGGGTGGCTCAGTTGGTTAACCAGCTGCCTTTGGCTCAGGTCACGATCCCAGGGTCCTGGGATGGAGTCCCACATAGGGCTCCTTACTCAGCAGGGAGCCTGCTTCTCCCTCTGCCTCTGCCTGCCACTCTGCCTACTTGTGCTTTCTCTCTATTAGAAATAAATAAAAATAAATAAAATCTTATACAGGTTGTATTCCCTCTGGAAATTTCTGTTCTGTATGGAGACAATAAGTGTGAAAACCTTTCATTGCAAATAAATAAGAATTCTAACAACCAAATAACAGATCAGATGAAATAAATGTCTGTTGTAATCCTCCGACACATTTGCACCAGGTGAATGAAGTGCCTGCATTCAGTTTTAAGAATTTAGTTCTAGAATATTAATTCAAAAACTTGATACCTGGACTTTTCCACCTTGGCTGTTGGACCAGAACTAATTAGCTATGTTGTGTTTTGAGTAGCCAAGGCCTCTTGAGTTGATTGTTCTAAGGAAAATCCTAGAATACTTTGGGTCCTCAGATAGGATCTATGTTTCTGATATTAGTGGCTAGACAGAGATAGCAACTCACTGGCCTGGAGCACTGTTCCCTTTTCTGAAGCCTAGGGCAGATTTTCATGCTGATAACATCAGGTTTCCCACTGAGCCTCAGAATCATTTGCAATAATCGCTTTACAGACATCTGTCATCAGCTGATCTGACCTGACCATCAGAAATGTAGTTGTCATCCAAGATGATTTTGAATTGAATGTTAACTTTCTGTTGGAGAAAAGCACACAAACACACACATATACAAAATACCAATGCACACAAATTTGTTTTCCCATGTATTCATTACACAAAATGACATATCAATACTAAAGGCAGTAACATTTTTAAAATTAGGAAAAAAGCAAATATTCTCTGTTTTGAAAAAATTAGCCATTACAAGTTTTTCCATGTTTCCATCAGTGTAATTCATACTTATACATCATTATGCAGTGCTGTAAGCATAGTTTAGGTACAATTTGGTAATTTGTATGTCTTCCATTTATAATTACAAATCATTTTCCAGGTGGCTACATAGCACCAGAGAAACAAATTTTAATGGTTTGCATTAATGAAGATTCGTGGTTCATTCTGTCCACAATGTGTGTATATCTCTACAAATAGTATGGAATAATAAGCATTTTATGCTAAATATTCTGGGCTTGGAGTATGTTTACATTTTACATTAACCCAATTGTCATCTTGTACCACTGTGCAAAAACTGTCTATTCTTCACCTGTGATCATGGACTAATTTAAAAGTTCACATGGTGGGCCTGTACTGGGAGTTAGTATAGAAGCCTGTGAATCATGTTATTTGGTATGGATTTTCTCTAGTATACTCAAAGTCTAAGAACACATTAAGGTAAATCCCTGGGATCTCCAAGGAACTAACACCATGGAATAACCTCGAAAGCAACTTTATCTAAGTGAATTTATACCTCACAAAAGGGGACTGAGACTTGTATATTTTTCCTTTTATTAGCTCAGTGAGGGTTTTTGTATCTCAGTTGTTTAATTGACATGAACTCCACAAGGTGATATCACTCAGAGAATAGCTCTAAAGTTAAGGGGAAAGTGGCCCAAAATAATACATTTTGATTTTTATGCTTATTTATAGAATTCAGTGTGAAGGGACCAAGATAGCACAATCGACAGCAGAGCCCAACAACTTTGGTACAAAAATGATCCATTCTGGGAAAAGAGCTGTCTCTGTTGTGTTATTAAATGTGAATTGCTCTTGAGTATTTATAGAGTGAGAGGCAGTAGAAAAATGTCCTCATAGTCAAGTTTTAGCAAATATTTTATCCAAATGAAAAGCCATATACTGATATTTATGTAATGACTTAGAAGGATGGCTTTGGAAAATGATTTGAAAGTAGTGGCCCTTTGACTGCCAGTGTATAAAACTGTGGAAATTTCACATACATGTTTAGGCTGGAAGCATCTCTTGAAAAATCAAGAGAGCTCCAGCCCTGTGCCTTCTCCCCCATGCTTCAGCCCCCACTTCAGCTCAGCCTGCATAGGTCTTGTTGTTCCTTTTCTGGCACATGTGGTCATCTGGGGTTTTGATCCAGCTATAGTAACATATATCTTATTATTTTACCTCATACAACCTCTTTTTTTTATTTTGAAGATTTGTTTATTTATTTTAGTGAGGAGCAGGGGGTTGTGGCAGAGGGAGAGAGAATCTTAAGCAGGCTCCACACTGAGCATGGAGCTTGATGTGGGGCTCGATCTCATGACCCTAAGATCATGACCCATGAGATCATGATCTGAGCCAAAACCAAGAGCCGGACTCTTAACTCACTGAGTCACCCAGGTGCCCCGTCTGAATACAACCTCTTCAAGGTACCACTTTATAAATCCATATATGTATTCCAGCTTGACTTAAAAATCAGTTTTCTAACTTAGGTAAATTTTGTTTTAAACATTGGTAAAATACACATAAAATTTATCATTTTAACCATTTTCTGAGAGTGAAGTTCAGTGGTATTGAAGTCCATTCACATTGTTGTGCAAGCTTCACCACCACTGTCTTTAGAGCTGTTTTCATCTTGCAGAACTGAGACTCTGTACCCAAAACAACAATTTCTCATCTTTCCCTACCTCAGCCCCTGGCAACCATCATTCTATTCTCTGTCCCCATGAATTTGACTACTCTCATGTAGTAGAGTCATATAGTATTTGTCCCCTTATTTCATTTATCATGATATTATCAAGGTCCATGCATGTTGTAGCACAAGTCAGAGTTTCCTTCCTTATAAGGCAGCGTAATATTCTTTTATATGTCTATACCACATTTTGCTTATCCATTCATCCAATGGTGGACATCTGGGTTGCTTTCATCCTTGGCTGTTGTGAATAATGCTATGAATATGGGTGTACAGATAGCTCTTAAAGTCCCTTCTTTCACATCTTTTGGTTATATATCCAGAAGAAGAATTACTGGAACATATGGTGATCCTATGTTTAATTTTTTGAGGAGCCATTATCCTGTTTTCCTAGGGGATGCACCATTTTACATTCCCACTAACAGTGCATAAGAATTCCAGTTTCTCTAGATCCTCACCAACACTTACTATTTTCTGATATTTTTTAAGATTTTATTTATTTACTTATTTGAGAAAGAGAGCAAGTGGGGGGGAGGGGCAGAGGGAGAGAGAGAACCTCAAGGAGACTCCTCGCTGAGCATGGAGCCCAACTTGGGGCTGGATCTCATGATCCTGAGATCATGACCTGAGTTGAAATCAAGAGCTGGATGATTAACCAACTGAGCCACCCAGGCCCCCCCTGTTTTTCTTAATGGTAACCACCCCAATGGGTATGAGGTGGTATTTTATTATGGTTTTGATTTGCATTTCCCTAATGATTACTGATATTTCATATGACTTCTTTTTAAAAAGTTTACTGCAGGTGCAAGACACAACCTTTTGCCTCGTCATTGAAAGAAAATTACCCGGCGAGTTGAAAGATCTGGGCGTTAGCCATATCTCTGTCCTAATTAGCCACTTGACCTTCAGTTCTATTTAACAAATGTCATTTAAACTTCTGCCATCCAAATAAGACATGAGAACTGTAACTTAGAGGGTAAGGTCAATTGTGAGATTTTTGAAGAGGGTGTCTATGATTAAAATCTGAATTTTACATATTTATAGTGTCTACTTAGTTTGCTTTTATGTCTTCATTTATGACTTTAATTTTTAAAATTTAGCCTATCTTAATGAAATGATACTGTTCATTCCTTGTTTCTTCACTGGCATATGCTTATGGAGTATCTCTTTCCTCCTCACAGCAGAGCCTCCTAAAAGGGTGTCTCTTGTCATATCTTTGCTTCCTGCCTTCCCAACTTGCTGCCTTCTAGATCCTGTTTCCCCAAGGTCGCTGCAGCCCTCCCTATAGCCTAAAACCATGGATGCACATCTGCCTTCCTCAGCCCACTTCTTTGAAGTATTGAGATGGTTGCTCACTCCCTCATTGAAACTCCTGCTTTCAGTTTCCTTGATCCTGGTTCCTTTTCCTCCCTGAGGAAAGGGAAGTCCCCCTGGCCAGTCCTTAGTTTTCAAGGAGACTTCCCTTTTCTCTGTGCTTCCACTAAAGTCTGTGATCCCTGTAGTTCTGTCCTTAATCCTATTTTCTTTTCACTTTACACCCTTGCTTAGGATGGGGAGTGGTGGTTCTGTCTTCCTCATTTCTATACCAGACCTTGTTCCTAAACTTTAAACCTGAATATCCAATTGGGCTATAGTCAGCTTCAACTTTGGTAATTTATCAGTCTTTGAACTGAACACATTCAACACGGAACTCCTCTTAACTTTTGTATATAACCATTGCTCTCATTTCCCTTCGTTATTTGTGAGTTCCATTGGATTCCTTGCTGCTCAAGAAACCTTAGACATTTGCCTTTGCCTCACCCCTACCCTCCCAACACATACGATAATAGATTACATAATTCAGCTTCTCCATCAATCCCCTAATCTTCATCCTAATTACTATTTCCTTGGTCCAAGTTCTTAGGTTGCGATAGGTTGATTCATCTCTTGTTTGTTCCATTAGCATCTCATTCTTAACACCTCATAGGTCATACCACCTTATATTGGGGTTGCTTTATTATCTGCCTCTCTTACTGAATTCTGAGTGTCTTGGGAGAATGAATAGTGTGTATTTTGCTCCTTGAGCCTAGGGAGAGAAAACACATACCTTCATTCCCATTGCACTCCATTTTTTTTAACTCATAAAAAACACGAGCAGTATGATAGTCCCTTGTCTTTTCATTTTATACATCTAATTCTATTGTAATATTCATGTGATTATAACCATCAGAGTCCAAAGATGGAAACAGAAGGTTTTCTCACCAGCTTAAAAAAATTTGGTAGTGTTCTAACGCATTGGTGGGCTGAAACCAACATCTGCTTTTAACTCAGCTCTTTACGCTCTGGAGCACACTGTTTACTTTCACCTTCAATGACTCAGATTTTAAACTGTCTAAACCAAGGTTGCACCTGTGTGGGCAAGGAGGTTGGAGCTGCAGTGGGTGACATGATAGAAAACTTTGAATACCATGATGATGGATTAATGTTTTCTTCATAGGGTTTGGATCGTCTTGTAATTCTTTTCTGAATTGCTTCTGTTTATTATTGCTACTTATTTCATAGGATAGTTAAATACTATCATTTTTTAATTAGCCTTTGTAATTTTCTGTACTGTTTCCCACTGTAATGAATCAGTAATTATAATGTCCATTGTGTCTCTTTGGATTTTTTAATTCTTAATTTAGAATTATGGCTGACTTACTCAAAAGAGAGATTTGATGATCTCCAGTTAGGGATGACAATGTAGTGTGTAGGAATAAGCACAGAATTTGTGGTTTTAGAGAGAAACTTGTTCAAATCTTCTATAATCTATATCAGCAGATAAGATACTTAATATTTATAATCCTTAATTTCTTCTTATGATCATTTTATTTTTTTAGGAGGGGAGGGAGGGAGGGAGGCGCAGACAGAATTCATAGACAAAGAACTCAATGCAGTGGTTATCCATAGTCACTATACAACAAAGGGTCACAATTTCTCACCCATAAATAAATTATCCACTTGATTTGGAAATTTAACAAATGTGTCCAGTGTGTGATTTCTTAATAATTTTATATGTTGGTGAAATTGACGTTAATACAACTCGACTATATAACTTTTTTTTTGAAGATTTTTTTTTTTTAATTTATTTGACGGAGAGAGACACAGAGAGAGGGAACACAAGCGGGGGGGATGGGGGAGGGAGAAACAGGCTTCCCCCTGAGCGGGGAGCCTGATGAGGGGCTGAATCCCAGGATCCTGGGATCATGACCTGAGCTGAAGGCAGATGCTTAACAACTGAGCCACCCAGGCACCCCTCAACTATATAAATGTTAAGAAAACACAGATTTATATTCTGATAAATACTAAGTTACAGATATATTTATTGGATGAACGAATGAATTTAAACTGTCATGCTTGCCCTTTTGAGAGTAAGCTTTAGTTTGCCATTAATCGCAGCCTTAAATGAGTGATGATTCTTTATTTAGAAATGGATGACTTTGCCAGAGAGAATTTCCAACTCTGTTGCATTGTCACTGTATCATTTCTCTAAGGCTTGTAGTTTTCGGATGGGTTTAATCTGACACTTTTATAAAAAAATGTGTTATGCTTGGAAATGGTCAGTGAATATGGTGCCAACCTTGGCCAAACTGGGATTTATGGAGATACAACTTTTTAGAAGTTTCCATTTGGGACATCAGACACATTGTTCCTTTTTTTCCCTAAAGGCAACATTTGGTAGATTATACTGACCAATTCTTTCAAAATTAGTTCCTAACGTTTTGATCTTACAGCTACACACTAATTTTCTTGGTGAGATGATCAATCTAGTGAGGATTGTTGACAGAAGTTAATCAAATATATCTTTAGGGAAGATAGCTAAGTTTGATAGCTTAGGGAAGATAGCTAAGTACGGTCAGGCCAGTACTTTGGAGACCTAAGAGTAAAAAAGGAAGATCTCCTTAGAATTGTTACCATTTTTAGTAGAGAGCTGGTGTTCATTTCTACAAATGAGATCTTTGGTATTAGCATCCATTTAGATATAGAGGGTAGAAAGTTAAAAATTTTTTTAGCAGTTTTGTTTTTGCCAAAGCACTTCTCACCATCTGAGGCAATAAATATTTTAATGATTATTTATTTTATTTGTATGTGTTTTTGCCAAATAATGAGAAATCCCATTTGGACAAAGACCCTCAAGAATGAAAAGTGCTCCCCATACGGAATCCTGGAGTGCTTTGCAGGAAGGAGTGGAGAAGGGCTCTGGGCTTATGCAGGATAGTTTTTTTTTTTTAAGATTTTATTTATTTGAGGGCGCCTGGGTGGCTCAGTGGGTTAAAGCCGCTGCCTTCGGCTCAGGTCATGATCTCAGGGTCCTGGGATCGAGGCCCACGTCGGGCTCTCTGCTCAGCGGGGAGCCTGCTTCCTCCTCTCTCTGCCTGCCTCTCTGTCTACTTGTAATCTCTCTCTCTGTGTCAAATGAATAAATAAAACCTTTAAAAAAAATAAAAAAAAAACCTCTCAGTCCTATTCTCTAAAAAAAAAAAAAAAAGATTTTATTTATTTGAGAGAGAGAGAGAGAGAGAGCACAAGCAGAGAGGAGGAGCAGAGGGTGAGGGAGAAGTTCCCGGCTGAGCAGGGAACTCAGTGCAGGGCTTGATCCCAGGACCCTATGATCATGACCTGAGCTGAAGGTAGATGCTTAACCCACTGAGCCACCCAGGTGCACCTTGCAGGATAGGTTTAAGTAAGGACCAGGCAAAGCTGGGACCAGCTCTGTTGGGTGCTGTTCTGAAGCACCTGTTGGGTATCCCAGTAATCTTTGTTCAGGAGGCAGGAGGAGTACAGTGGTTTTGGGGGGAAGTGGTCTGAAAGAAATCATTGCTCAAAAGTAGTTGTTTGGAAGCTCTCACATGATCTGGGGGGAAATGTTTTCTGCTGACATGCAGCTGGACTTCACTGTGTATGTTAGTGGCCCCACTATCTTTGGCTAGGATGGCTTTTATTTTCTCAGATGTCCTGAGAAGACTTTCTTTTCTTTCTCCAGAGCTGCACTGTTGTGTCCAGAACATTTCCTGACATATGGTAGGAATAAAATACACACTTCCCTCCCCTACCAACCCATATCTGTGCAATGAATAACAACTTATACTGATGACACACTTGACTGTCCTTAAGCTGTTTCTCTACACAATATGGGGCTCCTTTCAGACAGAAATGTAAATCCCAATAAATACTTGCAGAAATTTGCATGGTGCTATTTAGGTTGGGAGGCTATGATAATGTCACTGGTGACTGTCAGGAAGGCAGCCTGTCTTAGGGATGGGTATCTTTTCTTTGAGTGTGATTCTCAGCGAAGTAAAGGACCTCTTTGAAAGGAAGTGTAACCTTCCTGTTTTCTTCTTTCCTGAATGAATGCAACAGGCAGTGTAATGTAAAATGTGGTATAGGGTTGGATTTTCCAGCAGTGTTGAGGATCCACTATTACTGACATCTGAACAGCTAGAAAACTAAAAAAGGAAAAAGCAAATAGCAAATAAAATAGTGCATTCATCTCCTAGCTGGTCTCCTTCAACTCTTTCACTGTATGGGACAGGTTCTCCACAGCAGCCATTGTGATCCTTTAGAAACATACAACAGATCAGCTCCATCCTGTGACCAACCTTCACCTTTCCATCCTCCCTGCTGCCATGGCTTCCCTGCTCACTTAAAATCTAAGGTCTTGGGGTGCATGGGTGGCTCAGGTGGTTAAGTGCCCGACTCTTGATTTCGGCTCAGGTCATGATCTCAAGGTCCTGGGATGGAGTCCTGCATCAGGCTCCGTGCGCAGCGGAGAATATGCTTCTCTCCCTCTCTGTCCCTCCTCACCTACCTTTTGAAATAAACAAATAGATCTTAAAAAAAAAGAAATCTAAAGTCTTTGCTGGCCCCAGGTCCCTCTCTGATGTCATCTCTTCTTACTGCCTGCGAGATCATGTAGTCTGGCTATACTGACCTCTGCTATTCTTAGGATATAGGGAGCATGCTTCTGGCTGTGGGGCTTTGCATGGACTCTTCCCTCTGTCTGGAATCCTCTTCCCCAAATAGCCAGGTTTTCCTTCTTGTCACTTAGGCAACTGCTCCTATGTTGCCACTTCCTCTGTGAAATGACTCCATCTGCTCCTCCACACTGACATACCCCTATAGGAACATAAGCTTTGAGAGAGCAGGTGTTCTGTCTGATCTGGCCACTGAATTGATGAGTAAATAAGAGGTCAAGTCACACTTGGAAAGCTGATCCTGAGAGTTAATTCAAAAGAGCAACTTTCAGAATTTGCGATAGATCAGACCAAATTCAACCTTATTTCCATGCATTTTGCATCTGTAACAGTGGTGTATATTTACTCCAGTGACCTAGGAGCATTCCAAACAAAAGTCATTTTGTTTTTGGGAACATCACCATTGAAAGGATACTTATGGTCTTTTCTGCATATTGATCTTTCCTTGTGCTCCAGGGCCATGAGGGTTTCTAATCCCTGTGTGTTATTCATGAAGTCACAGTTAAAGCAAGGCTTCCATTGACTGAATTTCTCTAACCTTGTACTATGGTAAATGGATTTATTTTAATGTTGTGACAATTTTCTGCTCTAATTATCAGTGCCATCTCTCATGTCAAACCTTGACATGAGATGCAAATCTTTTTTTCCTACCTCTGCCCCATCACCTGGGTCCACAGAAAGGCACCTGTGTCTACTTTTGAAAATGCAAATGACGTGAATTCTTTGGAGGAAACAAAAGGAAACAGTGCATAATGTAGTTTGTAATGTTAGAGTAAACTTGAGACAAATGAGATCATTTGTTGAAATTAATGCTTAATGGATTTCCCTAGAGAAACTTCCTTTAACAGAAGTGACAGCAGAATTTACCTATTTACTGAAAACCTTTTTTTTTTAAACAAAACAAGCATCTTGTGTATTTAACCTTGTCTGGTTGGTTTTATGTTTGTTACCTGATCCTTTTTTTTCTGAAAGAAGAGACACAGTTCCAAAAAGAGTCTTTGCCTAAAGGGGAAAAGCAAATTCTTTTCTTAGTATTGTAGGTTTTTTTTTTTTTTTTTTTTTTTAGCAGATTAAAGGATTTAATTGTTCAGGTGCTCTAGAAACGTTCTCTCCATGTTCTTTTGATCATACAGCTTATGAGCAGATACTTTTTTGAGTAGACACACCCAATCTAAGTTTACATATTTGCTTATAAATTATGTACATGTGCTGCTGTGTACTGATATTACATGTATTATTAAACACTCACCAAAATAGAAATTAAACGGACACATTAGATCCGTCTGAATGGAAGTTCCAATATTTTCTTCGCCTGTCCTGGGGTTGTCCTGGACACTCCGTGGAGCATGCTCAGTCCACCCTGGCAGACTCCCCTCCCCCCCACCAGAGCCTAGAGCACCTCACGGGGGTTGCCAGATCTCGGTAGAAGTGGAGCATTAAAAGATGTCCAAAATCTGCATAGGGAGGCTGGAAAGAGACTCATTTGCTGAAGGTTCTGAAATAAGCTCATTGAACTCTTAATTCTCCATCTTCAGAGAGAATGTGGGAGGGCCGGGGGTTGGGAAGCAGAAGCTGATGTTGTAGGAACACTTACAAAGCTGTTTCATCTATCTCCTTCAGCGGAGCCTTGATATGTTTCATTGCAGGGGGTGCGACTCAAACACTGTTTAGGTTGTTATGTCACATACAGTGCTCATTTTCTATCTTCGGTTCTGAATTCCAACAAAGAAACCTGGCCTAAGATTTTCATAGAAAGGATGGTATAATTGTGCTATTACTTCTCCTTTGAAGCCTGGATTTCCCTGTGGTTGAAGTTCTTGCTGGAAGATGATTTTGTAAAGGGTGAGGCTTTTGGAGGGTCATGATTACTTGTAAAGGCTTACTAAAGTCTCTGCCATACAAAAGAGTGTATCTGCCCTGATTTGGTCCCTTGTACCAGTATTGCCATTTATATTTTGTGATTGGGTGGAACCCTAGATGGTTCTAGTCTAACCCTAATGTACCACAATGCCCTCCTCACTGCTTCATAATTGCTCTTCCCACGTTCCATTTATTTGTTGAGGAGCCTTCTAACCTCCCTGTTCTTTATCTTTCTAAACCCCGCTTGTCCCCTTTGGCTAGTCACCAGTTAGGTCATTTGCTTTAAACACAAGACTGTTATGAAAAGATTCTACCTCCACCTCTAACACTGTTCTTCTGTGAGTCCAGCTTCCATACTGATGATCTGTGTTTATTCTACTCACAGAACCTTGACGTATCCCTCCTGGGGATTCTGGCCCCTGAGCATCTCTGTGGAGAGAATAAATCTGTACAAAATTCCTCCCCAACTCTGAATCCAACAGGATCTCCTCCAGTGTGGTATATTCAATTCCAGAATGCTCTCCCGTTTCTTTGCTATTCCTCCCTCAGGCTGTGGTCCACCCTTGAGACCAGGGCCATTCAGCATGCCTGCTGTTCAGCTGTGGGCACCATCTCTCGATCACAGGCACATCTCTCATGGACAAGCAGGCATGATTCCAGATTGACAGCTCCAAGCCTGTTTTTTCTCTTGGCCTCCCACCTCGCATCACAGCTGGAATGGCAGGACCTGTAGGTAGCGGTCAGATAGTCAGTGGGGTTTCAAATGCCACATTGAGGACTTTTAGCCCTTTCCTATAGACAATACAGGAACCATTTGAGGGGACCGCATCCCTGCTTTGGCAATGCCATTGCTCTGGTGGGGTGGAAGACAGATTGCAGCGGAGAGAAGGTTGAGAGAGTCAAGAGGCCGAAGTGAGTAAGCTCACAGCTCCCCTTGGGACTCTATCTCATTCTAGTTTTAAAATGGTAATTTGATTGACTACTTTACCACTTGAGTAGTGGAGCAGCCTGGCAGAGTGGAAAGCACAGAGGTCCTGAGCTAGGTATCTGTGACTTTTAAGGACAGCTCTGCTCCCAAAAACAAGCTGGTGACCCGGGGCAAGTTCACTTTAGTTCCTTCATCTGTAGAGATTTTTTTTTTATTATTATTTCATCATCCCTGCAGGACTTTATTATATACATCACATTTGTGACATGTAACTCAGTAGGAGGGACATGGTACATGCTCAGTGAATTTTAGACACTTTATTTACCATCCCCCTGCCACGAGATATTTGTGCTGAGGTCTGACTGTGACTCCCAGGCTTATGAAGGTGATTCTTCCAGTATTCCAAATAGCGTCTCTGTTAATGGATGCAGATCACGTTGGGTAGATCATGTTAATAAAAGAAATAGTTTTCCTAACTATATACGAGCCTGTCAAATAAAATCCCTGTGTGACTACTATTTCTGTCCTTCCGGAATGATTTCGTAACATAGTTTCAAAGTAGTGATAAGTTTGTTTGCCATTGTATGCAACTTTGGATGGAACATTCCTATTTAAACCAGTATGGTCAATGTGAGGTTGCATTTATTGGAGACTATATTTATTTCAGGACTTTGGAAAAACATTATAGTAATGTTTTCCTGTATATAACAATGAATCCAGTTAGGCGACTATTTAATTACTTTTGGAACACTTGTAAGTCAGTGTTTTATTTCCTTCCCCTCTAATTATTGTCATTATACATTTTATTCTAATAGTATAATCCACTATATTCTTTTATTCATAGTAATGTTGCTTATTTGAAAAGTTAAAAAATAAATGATACTTAAAAGGCTTTTAGTTGCAGTCACATAAACAATTATAGTGTTTTTAAGGACCAGGAAGTGAAACTTTGTAATATTTTTGTTGTACAATTATCATTAAATATGTTATTCCATTGTACCCTTTAATATATATATTAACTGAGGTTCATTTGAAAAGAATTGCTGGAAAATTGTAGTTTTTTTTTTTTTAAAGATTTTATTTATTTATTTGACACAGAGAGAGAGATCACAAGTAGGCAGAGAGGCAGGCAGAGAGACAAGGAGAGGAGGAAGCAGGCTCCCCGCTGAGCAGAGAGCCCGATGCGGGCCTCGATCCCAGGACGCTGAGATCATGACCTGAGCCGAAAGCAGAGGCTTTAACCCACTGAGCCACCCAGGCGCCCGAAAATTGTAGTTTTAATTAGCGTGTCTTGCGTGTGTGTGCATGTGTGTGTGTTTCCTAATCTGTCTTTCCACAACTAGTAACACAAACTGTTCTTTTGGGTGATCACTAGGTAACTGCTGGAAACATATTGCTCCAGCATCACTTATTAAAATCAATGGTCTCTAAACTCACTGTTAATTTAAACTTTAATTGTGAATGCAAATGACTGCAAGATTTATGGGAGTCATAGCTGCAGTGTTTTTGTGTTTGATTTAGTATGCATTTAAAATATTTATTGCTCCTCAAAGCATATTATTATTTTATTTATTTTTAAAGACTTTATTTATTTATTTGAGAAGGCACGTGCACACACAAGTGGGGGGGTAGGGAGAGGGAGAGGGACTCTCAAGAAGACTCTCAACTGAGCATGGAGCCCAGTGGGGGCCTCGATCTTAGGACCCTGAGATCATGACCTGAGCTGAAATCAGGGGTTGGATGCTTAACTGGCTGAGCCACCCAGGTTCCCCACATATTATTATTTTAGTGTAAAATGAATTGGGCATAAAGTTCCTTTATGGAAAAAAATTCTGGATTATTATTTCATCCTTATAGTGCAAAATAGACTCTCGACTTGAATAACTAGGAAAGTGCTGCTGGGGTTGCAAATAAAATTTTGAGTAGGCAGATTCACACATGTGGGTTATGTGAACAAGGAGGATTGGCTGCAGTTAGAAGAAAGTAATTCTGAGGCCACGTATGCCTTGAGTTACCAGCTGAGCCGTTAAACCATTCCTTTTCAAAAGCTGAAGCTGGGAGAAGTGACCTTAGGTCCCAGCTCTCCTACCTAGAAAGGCCCGATCATCTTCCCTGGTGGTAACACTTGAGATCTCTTTTAGGGCACAGTCCCCTCTTCTGCTTACACTAGGACATCCTCTTTTCCATCTCTCTGTGATCCTGCAGTTAGCTTCCTTAGCCTGTCCCATGCTCTGAGTTGGGAGACATTATAAGAAAGCAGCCTGTGGATTCAGTTGGCCTGGGTTCAAATCCTGGCTCTACTACTTACTAGCTGCCTGCCTTTGGCATGCTATTCAAACTCTTATACATTGCTTTCTCATCTGTCCAATGGCTGTAACAACATCGCCTGTCATGTCATGTTAGTGATTGGTGAGAAAATCTGCATTTTGGGTATGTCGGGTGTTTAAGACAGGTAGCATGTTAGCCCTCAAATATGAGCTCTTAATCTGCTCCGTTATCCATACTCAACTTTCCTTTCTGTTTTTCTTAAGGATTTAATTATGCATCACCAACAAAACCAAAACCAAAACTAAAACTGAAGAAGGGCACTGGGTGGCTCAGTTGGTTAAACGTCAGACTCTTGATGTCGGCTCAGGTCATGATCGCACGGTTGTGGGATTGAGCCCTGCATAAGGGCTCCACACTCAGTGTGGAGTCTGCTTGGGATTCTCTGTCCTTCTCCCTCTGCCCCTCCCCTTGCTCACACATGCTCTTTCTCTCTCGCTCTTTCAAAATAAGTAAATAAAATAAAAATTAAGGAGAAGAATTAAGGTGGAAGACATTCAAGTATGAAAAGGTGAAGCAGAGATGATGTTAGAAAAGACTATTAGGGAGAGAGAAACTCTCAAATTGGCCTTGTGTTCTGACCAGTTTCAAAAAAGAAAGGCTTAAGTCTCACTGTGTTTTGGATAAAAGCAATTGTTTGGGAAGCGCACGGCTAATTTTAGAATGGAGCAATTTTTTCTTGGTTGTTCTTGGGGCACCTTGCTATTCAGATGCCTGTTATACTGATTTGTAGCTTGTGTGTGTGTGTGTGTGCATGCGTGCGTGTGTGTGTGTGTGTGTGTGTGTGTCTGTCTGTCTGTCTGTCTGTCTCTCCTTCACCCTGGAGTCTTGGAGTTTGAATGTTAACTCACTGAACTGTCTTCAGGCGTAGCATCCAGACACTGATTCTGCTAAGGATTCCCTCCTGATGAAGTGATTCCCCAAACACTTGTTTGTTCTCCCTCCAATGTTATCATGGATCACAGAAACACAACTCTAAGTGTGGGAAAAAGATATTGAGTCTTGAATCAAGATAGTAAAGGTGTCTGAGAGGCAGATAAAGGAACCAAGTGCAGTGTGGCTTCTGCAAAGGGATTATATGATTACATGGACTTGGGGGACATTGTGACGGGGACCCTAAAGCCATAGTCTCCATGCTTTTGGACCATGCCTGGCTTTTAGCAAGTAGTTTGAAAAACATAGGCCACGCATGTGCATTTATTGGGATTCCACATACATGTTTCGGAACTACTGTAATACGTACATTGTAATTTGCATTTAAGGAGATGTTGAAAAGGAAGGATGATTGTCCTAAAAGTAGATTGTGGTGACAGTTGCATAACTCAGAAAGTTGACCAAATATTATTCCGTCACACACATAAAACGGGTAAATTTTATTGTATATAAATTATGCCTTTAAAGTAGTTTAAAAAGGAAAGGATGACACCAAGATGAAATTAGCAATGTATAAACATTTAGAACCTATCATAAGTATGAAAAAGCTGTTGCTCTCACCCAATGTATTAACAAATCTCATTTTCACTAAAGGCAATATGATCAGACCTGCCGTGATTGACATTTTTAATCACTTAATTTGATTTTTTACAAAAAGCTCATTCTCGGCACCTGGGTGGCTCAGTGGGTTAAAGCCTCTGCCTTCGGCTCAGGTCATGATCTCAGGGTTCTGGAATCGAGGCCCGCATTGGGCTTCCTGCTCTGCAGGGAGCCGGCTTCCTTGTCTCTCTCTGCCTGCCTCTCAGCCTACTTGTGATCTGATCTCTCTGTGTCAAATAAATAAGTAAAATCTTAAAAAAAAAAAAAGCTCATTCTCGGAGTATTGTTACTGTTCTTTAATACCTTCTGCTGTGCTTCATCATGAGCATTTTCTTCAGCCCACAGTTTCTCAGCAAGAAGCTTTCTCAGTGACTAGGTAACATCTGTAAATCTCTTTGGCCAGATGTGCAGGTGTGCACATGTGCCCACGCACACGTTAGAGTCCGTCCAGATGCCGCACGCCGGATGACCCTGAGAGTGTATGGCCCACGAACGACCTCTTTTTATGGTGAAACCTGCATTTTTCCCTCAGAGCAGCTCCCAGTGGCTTGTGATTGGCTGAGCTATGGATTAGGTTTCTTCTTGGCTTTCAATTTCTTCATTTCCACCTTTCCCTGTGGGGATTGCTTGCCTATGTTTTTTTTTTTTTTTAAGATTTTATTTATTTATTTGACACAGAGAAAGAGATCAGATCACAAGTAGACAGAGAGGCAGGCAGAGAGAGAGGAGGAATCAGGCTCCCCACTGAGCAGGGAGCCCGATGCGGGCCTCGATCCCAGGACCCTGAGATCATGACCTGAGCCGAAGGCAGAGGTTTTAACCCACTGAGCCACCCAGGTGCCCTATGTTTTTTTTTAAATGGGTGCGTTTGTTATTATAATCTCTTCCTTATCTCCCCTAGGATTTCTACTTTCCTCTCCAATGTCCAGGACATTGTTTTGTTCGTTGCGGTCTGCCCAGCACATTGATTGATTCTTGGCACAGATTCTTGGCTCAATAAATATTGTCCAAAAAGCAAATAAATCTATGTCCTAAATTTTAGCGACAATGAATTTTACTCAGTTTTGAGATGAAGGTAAATATACGTAGAAGTTCTATCATTTGATTCCTGCCTGCACTGAGGTACTCACTTTGGAGACCATTGCCTGTCAGTGGGAAGAACGTGAATGGGTAGAGGAAGTTAGAGAGTATGGGCGCATGGTGGCAGAGAATGTGTTTCACGGAGAGACCATATTCCCTCTTTGAGCATCTGACCTTTGGGAGAGACCCACCTTAATCACTCCTCCCTTCTAAAAGGAAAGTAAGCAAAGAATCTAATCAGAAAACAGAACAGGTAAATGTAACACCTTTCCAAAACAGTGTAAGACATTTTGGAAATACCATGCAAAAGGCAGCTGCTGGTGATGTTTGAGGGATTTGTAAGATTTGAAGGGTGGCATTGCGACATAGCACTTTTCCACATCCGCAGGACTGGCAGGGACCAGGAGGTACTCAGGTGAATTGTATCATTTCAGTTTGTTTTGCGGAACTGCTTTGTAACCTGACTGGCATCCAGTTTTTTTTTTTTCTTCTTTTTTTTCCCCAGGATCTGGTTTCCTGAGGTATATTTCACATACTAGAGTTTACTTGTTTAGGTGTATAGTTGTCTGAATTTGAGACACAGAGACATGGGACCATAATCATGATATGAAAAGTTTCTGTCACCCCCCTGTTAAGTTCCCTTGTCCTTTCTGTATGCCATCCCACTGTCCCTAGCAACCACTGATCATATTTCTGTCCTTACAGTTTTCCCTTCTCCAGAATGTCGTAAAGGATGATGTTATATAGTATATAGCCTTCTGCATTTGATTTCTTGCAAGAACATACTGCTTTTATATTCATCTATGAAATTTCATGTATTAGTTCATTCCTTTTAATTTCTGAGCAGTATGCCATTGTATGCACACGTGCCATGTCTTTCAAATTCATTCACTAATAGTGGAAACTGGGATGCTTTAGGTTTTAGGTGATTTTGAATAAATTTTCCATAAACATTTATGTACAGGCCATTGTATAAAAATCTGTTTGAATTTCTCTAGAGTAAATACTGCTAAGTGGGATTTCTGAGCCGTGTGGTCATTGCAATTTTAATTGTATGAGAGACCATCAAATGGTTTTCCTAAGTGTCTGTGTCACTTTGTAGTCCTGCTGGCAATTTAAGAGAGTGGAGGTAGGGATAGAGGGAGAGGGAGAAGCAGAGTCCCTGCTGAGCAGGGAGCCCAACACAGGGCTGGATCCCAGGACCCTGAGATCATGACCTGAGCTGAAGGCAGACACTTAGCTTACTGAACCACCCAGGGACCTCTCATGAAGCCCTTCTATATTAATCTTTTAAGGGATAAGAAAGCATAGAATCATCCCTGAAAAAACCATTATTAAAAAAAACCCCTCTTCTTTTTATGTCTTTTTGGTATAAGATGTTATTGGTAGATTTTTTAGGACTTAAGAAAAGCATGTTTGCCAGATTTCCGGTCCTGAATTGAGGATCAAATGGTGGAACGCTGTTATTAATATTATTGTTTAAGCTAATAGTGTAAGGACTTTTTAATTGTTCCAGCTACATTACTGTGTCTTCTTCATTTAGGATCAAGTGCTATTTCTAAAGCACCCATTGAAATGTCTTCTATTGAAGCAATTAGGCTTGGTTAGGCTTGGTTTCAAATTCTGCCAATTTTGAAACTCTCTTTCAGCTATAAAGCATAATTAATGTTTTAGACACATAATAATATAGATTTATCCCTGCAACTTTGGTTATCTTGAGTCACATCTTTTCACAAATTGCATTATGAAGATTTAGGCTTGGTTTCAAATTCTGCTAATTTTCAAGCTTTGATCAAGTTCATTTGTAAGCATAATTGATATCTTAGGCAGATAATAATACAGGTTGATGCCTCCAACTTTGAGAATATTGAGTCATATCTTTTTCAACGCCTGCCTTATAAAGACTTATTAAAAACTGATGTCTCAGTATTAATTTTCAGTGTTTATGTAAGCAGTCTCATAATAGCTTTGAAAGGACAGAACTGATCAGACTCACGTGCATATGATTATGCACCACTGTGGACAGTTTCCTAGTAGCTCTTGTTAGTTTTCCTCAAGCACATTTTAATATACCTAGGGTTCATAAGAAAACCTTCTCACCTGAGTATTTTGCTCAGAGCCCATGATATTCTCAGGTCTCCAGGCAATTGTTTTATTGCTCCAGGGTCTCTCAAGGGCCAACTCTGAACCTGAAGAATATTATGTTGTTCTCTGACCTGGATGATTGTGTTCCAATGGTGATATTTGACAGTGATACTGTTTTAGAATTTGAAACAAGGGAGGATATCTACAATGAATGGTTTCAGTGGAGAAAACAGTCAACTTTAAAGTGTTTCATTCACCTATCCATCCATCCTTTTTTTTTTTTAAATTTTAATGCACGCATCCTTCTTATGGATTTTGTCCCAGTTGCCCATTTTCAGCTAGCCGGATAAAACACAGGAGGGAGAGCAAGGTGGTAGAGACGGCAGGGACAGCACAGCGAGTCTAGCTAGTGGAAGTAGTGTCTTTGTTGGGGAACCTTTGAAAATGTGTATGTTTTTGAGGGTCACAGTGACAAGGGGCATTGCTGGTGTATGGGAGGTAGAGGTTGGGGTTGGTAACTGTCATCCTATAGTGCACAGGACAGTCCCATACAACAAAGAATTGTCCTATTCTAAATGCCAGCAGTGCTTCCTGTGAACCCCAAAAAAGTTGCATTTTCCTCATTGGTGAATTTTGAGTGAAAATATGTATCTATACGATCATTCTGAGCATTGCCGACGATGTATGCAGAAGCGTGAACACAGGACCCGACATGTAGTAGGAACTAGTAGAGAATCATTTGCATCCTTTTTAACCCTCCAGTGTCTTCTCAACCCACTCTGGGTAAAATGCAGGCTCCTCACTGTGGCTCTCAAGGATCTGCCTGATCTGACCTCTTGCTCTCCGCTGAACTCACTTTCTCCCAGTCCATCCCCTGGCTCTGCTCCAATCACCTGGCCTCCTTCCTGTTTGTCAGTCTTCCAGAGACCTCTGCCCTGCTCTGGACCTTCCACGCTTCTTTGGTCTGTCTTCTGTGTGGAAGGTGCTTCCCCTTCATGCAGCCACCTGGCTGTCTCCCTCACTGCTTCTGTTCTCTGCTCACCTTATCTGAGGGGGCTTTCCTGATGCATGATGTAAAGATGGCAGCCTGACTGTCTGCAGCCACCCCATCCCCTCAGCTCTCCTTTGGCCATCACATGACCAATGTACTCAATATATTTTTGCTTGTTGTCTGTCTCTTCCAAGTAGAACATAAGTTTGATGAAAGCAAAGACTCTGTGTTGTTCACTGATGTTTCCCCAGTGGCTGTAATATCATAGAGCATAGATGCAGCAAATATTTATTGAATAAATGAATGAGTAAAAATAGCAAAGGAAGAGGGTACGTTGTGGTTGACTATGTTCAGTGAATACCAAGGCTGTTTTTGTTTAGCATAAAGTTATACTTTCTGCTAGTTCCGTTGTTTTTAATTCAGATGATGGAATTGTTTACTAGAATCTCCCTACCTAAACAATTTTGACAAATATTACAAGAGATAGTGGGTACCTGGTTTTCTAAGAATTGGATTTCTTTGTTCTCCTCCATCACTTTTAAGTGAGGAAAGCATGAAACTTTTATTTTCAGGTAAGATGGCCTTATAGGTTAGATGATGTGATTGTCTTTGAGTATTTGTTTTTAAATTGGTTGTAAATGTGTAGAAGTCATCAATAAAGTTGTCCATGGCATATTAGAATTATTAAGTTGTCCTGGCTTCCTTGAGGAGGCATAATCATTCTTTGGAGAGACAATAGGTCTGTGCTGCTTCTGGACATAGGTTTTGGTTGGGCTTGGGGAGTGCTTTGAAAGTTTCTGTCATAAAAGGAACTACTGGCTTGGTGTTTTGAAAGTAGGGCAATGATAAACTATGTGCGATGTTCATTTGAAAGGTATGTGTTTGTGTGCAAAGTTTCTTCTTGCTTTTGGTAGGTATAGCCATATTTCTGAAAGATTTTGCTTTGCATTCTGAAACATTGATATTGATTCTGTAGCTGACAGGTATACAGTTTGTTAAACACGTTCTGTTTCACACCAGAAATGGCATAGAAAGATGTGTCTAAGGCTTCCTTTGTTCTAAATTAATGTCTGTTTTTGGGCTTACCTTTCAGTCACATTTTTATTTCTTAAGATGGCTTCTACAATATGCTGTTTACTGAAGAGGGATACGATTTTTACTGGAAATTAACATCTTCCCCTAATTCCATCCCACTGCCAGTAAGGTTCTAAAGATACTTCAGGTGTTCTGTGAGGCTGCAGGTCATTCTAGATGAAGCATCTTTAAATGTGAGACTCATGTTTGGCAGGACATTTGAGGTTTGGCAGTTGTTTTGCCTTGTAGATACTGGGTAAGGGGTCAGTGTGTGGTTTAATGGGAGGCCATTAAACTCAACTGTGTGAAGAAGTAAATTACTTTCCCTTACACTTGATATGTAAGAGATATTAAAAGTATGCAGTTGTTTATTGGACAGTGCTTGGTTTTCAAAATTTGGGTCTGTAGCTCCATGACAGATAAGAAATATTCTGATAAGGGAATCAAGAAAATTGTGTGTATGTATGTTTATGACTCTGTGTGTGTGTGTGTGTGTGTGTATGCGTGCGTGCGCACACACACACATGCACGTATGCACTGGAAAGTGGTGGGGAGCAATTTTGTCAAGAGGTAATTATTGACTGAACACTGCAGCCAGAGAAACACGTACCTTTAGCAAGAGTATTACGTCCATCCACCTCTAACCATGATCAAGTATTCTCAGCTGACCTACATCCTTCCTCCCCTTCAGCCTAATTTTATCTGTTGTCTTCAGTTTTTCCTTTCCTACACCCTTCAGAACTTACCCCAGTTAGGCTTTCTTTCCCCTTCTGCCCCCACAACAAGTCATACCCAGATTACCAATAAGCTCCGTTGTGCCAGTGGATGCTCTCAGGACTGGTGTTATCTGCAAGTAGCTCTTGATGCTCTTGACCACTTCCTCTATACAACACCCTTCCTTTGTCTTCTCTGTTTTGGTTTCTAGTTGTCATGAGGTGACACCACACTTTTTTTCATCCTCTCTGGCTATGTCATTTTAATGTCCTTTGCAAGTTTATCCTGCTCTAACAGACTGTTCAGTGCTGGAGTTCCATAGGCTCATGCCATCTTTCCCTTTCATACTCTTCTTGGCAAGGTCATCCATTACTGTGCCTGCAGTGACCATAATCTGAATGCCAATCCTCCAAACTCTTGTCTCTAGACATGATCTCTCAGCTCCATAGTCATGTAATCAGCTAACAATATGGCTTCTCCAGTTGAACTTCTGCAATGCAGAGAAACCAAGACTGATCCCACAATATACACTTGTGAGTAAACAGCTCAAGTATTTTTTAATTGGGCTGGACTCAATCCTGACATCCCCTTTCCTCTCATTTCTTTTACTGAGTCCTGTTAACTCAATATCATTACTGTTGCTCAGTACCCTCCCTTCTTTTCTTTACTGATAAAACAATAAAACAGAAGAATCAGAAGAACATAGGTCTAAGCAGCACAGTCAGCTTCAAATAGTTGACATATATAGAACCCAAGAATTGCAGATTGACCATAAATTGGGCTGTAAAGAAAGCCTCCATTTGCAGAGGAATGAAAACATATGGATTTTTCCATTCTGACTTCATTCTTAGGAATTAAGCTAGAAGTCAGTAACATGAAGACAACAAGATAATCCCATCTCTTTTTTAGAACCAAGCACTATACCTTTAAAAACAAACAAGTAAACAAACAAAACAACAACAAAAACTATCCTATAGAAGAATTTAAGATGGAAATTAGGACGTATTTTGAGTTAAGTGGTAATGAAAATGTGATACACCAAAACTTGTTTGATGCAACACATTCAGTGCTTAGAGGGAAATTTGTAGCATTAAATGGATAAATAAGATGTCAAGAATTTAAAAAAAAACACACTAAAACAACAAATCAAACCCAAAGGATATAGAAAGAATGAAGGAGGTTTGTTTTTTTGTTTTGTTTTGTTTTGTTTCCTGTCCAATCCCTTTGTTACCATGAATATAGATTTGTAAACTCACACTCACAGTGGCAGCTTGTCTTTGGAAGGCTCTACCTTGCTCCCCTCACCTTAATCAGCTTCCCTTACCCAGAACCACACCAAATAAATATACAATCTACACACCAATAGTTTTCTAGGCAAGTACAACTTTAAGATTCTTCCCCTAAGATACCACTTCCGGGTCGATTACAGCCTTCAGTCCTTTCCCATATAGAAATTCTAGAGTCCACATGCTGTGAAAGATGTAAGCCTGATGATTCACAGACCTGTACCCCTTGGGCAAAGAATAAAAATAAAATTAAAAAAAAAGAAATTCTAGAGTCCACATTCACACACACTCATAGCTTGTGTCTATTCAGACTAATTTAAAAACATATTAAAAATTGAAACGACAGGGTGCCTGGGTGGCTTAGTTGGTTGAGCGTCCAAGTATTGACTTCAGCGCAGCTTATGATCTCAGGGCTGAGGGATCATACCCCGCATCAGAAATAAATACATAAAATCAACAAAAGTTAGCTTTAGAAAAGTTAGTAAACTAATAAACCCTTTGAGAGCCTGATCAAGAAAAACGATATAGAATATATTACCAATATCCTTTTACCTATTGAATTGAAAGGAAAAAGAATAGGTATTTTAGAAAAGATGAAACGAAATTGTCATCATTTGAAAATAATTTAGTGATCTACATGGAAAACCAGAATTATGATTTACAGACAAATTATTAGAATTAATAAATGACCTCAACTAGATGGTAGGAATTAGAATCCATGTGTAAAAGTCAATTGTTTTCCTCTGTACTAGCTACTGAAAATGAAAATATAATATAAATATCAATAACTATAAAACTATGAAGTACCTAGAAATTCATTTGACAAAATATGTGCAAGTTCCCTATTATGAAAATTTGTATATGTGTAATTGATGATCAATTAAAGACTGTTAAGAGTTACAGATACCATATGATTCAGTTATCATGCTACTTGGTATTTACTGAAATCATTTGAAAATTTATGTTTGCACAAAAATCTGTAAACAAATGTTTTCAACAACTTTTCATAATTGCCATAAATTTGAAGCAACCAAAATGTTCTTCAGCAGTTGAATGGAGAAGTGAACTATGGCAAATCCATACAATGGAATATTATTCAGCAATAAAAATAAATGAACTATCTATCAAGCCAGAAAAAGGGATGAAGTAAATGTAAATAAATATTACTAAGTGCAAGAAGCCTGTTTGAAAAACCTGTGTAATGTGTTTCCAACTATATGGCATTCTGGAAAAGGCACAACTATAGAGATAGTGAAAAGATCAGTGGTTGCCAGGGGGTCAGGGGAAGGGGACGAGGAATGAATAGGTGGAGCAGAGGGAATTTTTAAAGCAGCGAAAACTATTCTGTATGATACTATAATGGTAGATTCCTTACATTATACATATGTCCAAACTCAGAAACATATACTACAAAGAGAGAGCTCTTGGGTAAATTAGGAACTTCAGTTAATAATAATATATCAGTAATACTCCATCAGTTGTAACAAATATACAACATTAATGACAGATGGCAATAATTGGAGAAATGTTGGGGAGAAGAGGGGATATATGGGAACACTCGTAGTTTTGTGCAGTTATTGTGTATATCTGATAGTGTTCTAAAAAATAAAGTCTATTACAAAAAAAAAGACATAGAAAAGAACCATATTCGTGGCTAGGAAGATAACGATATCTTGAAGCTGTCCTCAGATTGATTTGTAAAGCAGCTGCCAACTAAAATGTTCACCACTTTTATTTGGGGTGGGAGTATTAGACGAATACATGGATTTAAAATTTACGTGGAAGAACAGAGAATAAGGAAACCAATCTGAAGAACCACAACAAGGTGGGACCTTACCCAGCTAGATATCAAACCTATAGTAATTAATTATGTGATATTGGCACAAGTATCAATAACTAGGTACAGACCTTATATACAGAAATTATATACCTGGTAGAGATGGCCTGGTGCATCACTGGGAGGTAGGGTAGGTTTTATTAATAAAAAGTTTCCTTGAAATTTGATTATGTGCATAGATAAAAAAATAAAATCTCACCCTCCCTAAAACCATAAGTAACAATTTAGGATAGTACAAATGACTGTGAAATGTAAAACTTCAGAACTTTTCTAAGAAAATATTTGAAAATATATTAGTGATCCTGAGGATTTTTAAACTATACCCACCACATACATGCCACACACAAAAACACAGCATGCAAATAAAAAAATATTGATAAATTGAACTCATCAAAATTATTTCAAATGTGAATCTTGACACCTAATTTTTTTTAAAGCTGCATATTGGGTGTAGAGTTTTGTAGCCGAAAGTACTAAGGACGCATTATTATCAAAATTTTGAAAGTACTGTTTCAAATAAGAGAAAACAAAGCTATCAACCCAATAGAATAATGGGTCCCCTTTCACAATTTCAGATTGGCAAATATTAAAAAAAATCTTGCAATAGTAGGTACAGGCAAAGACATTGCACAACAGAACTTATTGGCTGATGTTAGGTATATTAGTTAATATATCTACTTTGGAAAACAGTTTGGCAATACCTAGCTAGTCAAGTTTAGGATACACATAACCTACAAGTCAACAATTCAACTCCGAGATAGGGTGTTTCTCAATGAGGCTTTATTGTTAATTTGGGCAGGACAAGTCTCTCTTGTAAGATACCTTTCATAACTCTGATTTGCACCCACTGAGTATGAGTTATGTCTCCTACTGTGGTCATTAAAACAACCATTCCGCACATGTTTCTAACCACTTTTATTGGGGCAGTCCAGAGCTGATGGAAAAAACTTGGAAAAACTAACATTAGCACCAGAACACAAATCGAAAAATAGCTTTTATAAAGTCTCCTTAACTCTGTTTTTAGTGGTAAAATAGAGTATCTTAAGTATCCAGCTGCAGGAAAATTAATAAATTATAGCATCTTCTCACAACAGAATATTATACCACCTTTAAAATGACTTTAATAAAGCTACATTTATCATTATGGATACAGTTTTTGAAGTTAATGTTGATTGAAAAGCATGGCATAGGGCGCCTGGGTGGCTCAGTGGGTTAAAGCCTCTGCTTTCGGCTCAGGTCATGATCTCAGGGTCCTGGGATCGAGGCCCGCATTGGGCTCCCTGTTCGGCAGGGAGCCTGCTTCCCCCCTCCCCCCCCGCCTGCCTCTCTGCCTCCTGTGATCTCTCTCCCTCTGTGAAATAAATAAATAAAAATCTTTAAAAAAGAAAAGCATGGCATAATATACTCCTTATATAAAATGTATACTAAATCGAGTTTATAATCTTGAAAAATAGTACTGTGTTTATCCTTGAATGATATATAACAAAATACATGATTACAGTAAATGCAGTTTTAGAATATTGATTACTTCCAGCAGGGTGTGATGGGAAAGTCATCAGAGAGGAGCGCACAGAAAATGTAATTGTATTTAAGTTTTTATTCCATAGGTGTGTCACTGGTATGTTCTGTTCTATAATTTTCTACACACACTGAAGAAATTGAATATAAAAGAACAGCAACAGGAGTGGATGTGGGAATACAAAACCAAAGCTGAGAATGTTTGAATAGATCTAATCCAGGGATCTGAGAATTATTGTGGACTGAGTTGAATGAAGAATGAAAAATGTCAGGCAGGCCAAAATGTATGGTCAGATGCAGGCCTTTACAACTATTTAGAACAGGAAAAACCAGGAAAGATTAGAGAAGAACTTATTAGGGTAAATATAGTGATAAAGTGCTGCAGCCCCCACTTTCGTATTTATTTCATGAGTGCAAAGGACTTTGATGGGGGATATGCTCTCCCTAGCTCCTATCACAGGGTAGTGATAAAGCAAAAGTCGTAAGTAGGAAAAGAAGTCCATGGTACTTGACCTAGGGGTAAATGAATTCTTAGCTTTTTTACTTAATTTCTTTAAGTGCAGTTAAAGTGAAGCATAGTGTGCTGCAGAAATTTGCCTTTATGGTCTCCAAGAGCCACTGTTTATATCTTTGTAATGAGTATAAAGAATTAGCTGCTAGAATTCTAGACTGAGATAAAATATCTCATATCTAAATGTCATATCTCATATCTAAAGAGATATGGTGGAAAACACTGGGAAAAACAATGGTCTGTGTTCTTTGATAGCACTGAGATGTCCTGCAAGGTGTCCAGACAAAGATGGCTCAGTTTTGCTGTCAGAGCACCACCTTTCCCCAGAAAGTTGGGTTACTTCTTCTCAGCTGTTAGGTTTCTGGTTCCTCTGGAATGTTTCTGTAGGCCACTCAGATAAGCATGGCCCATAGGATGCCGCAGATTTGATCACCTTCATCTCTCCACTTCCCTTGAAGACCTATCAGTTTATTCCTTAAGTTGAGCTTCCTGTTCTCACTTGTATTTTTTAAAATTTCAATGTTGTAATAAGATTTTGCTCTTCTTCTCCACCTCTTCCCCCCCCTCCCCATTCTCCTTTCCCGCCTGTTTTGTTTTCTTTCACTCCTGGTAGGAAATAAATCAATAATTTAAAATATTTTCACTTCTTCCAAATCTGTCCATTTTAGCAACTTATGCTAAATAGCAAATTAAAGTTATAACTGGGGGTCCCTAAGGCTGCTCCCAGATTTGGTGACTCATTAGAAGGACTCACAGGGGTCAGTATTTAGTCTTACAACTATGATTTACTCTAGAAGAGGATACAAAACAAAATCAGCAAAGAGAAAAGTACATAGGAAATGAGGAGGTAACCAGGCACCAACTTCCCAGTGGGATCAGATAGGACATTTTAAATCCCTCTAGCAATGAATTGTGACAACATGTGTGATATGTTGTCTACCAGGGATGCTCATTAGGGAATTTTTTTCCATTGGGTTTTTATTGGGAACTGGTCACATAGATACCCTCTGCCTAGCATGGACCAAAATTCCAATGTCTTAGAAGGAAAGCAGGTATTCAGCATAAATTGTCTGCATGTACAATTTAGGCACAGGGAGTCACTCTCACTCTCACAATGAGTCGTTGTCAGTTAGGGTGATGGGAAACCTTCCAAAATCTTAGGTTCCCAGATACCAGCCAAGGACTAACCTTGCAAGCAGGATTAGGTCAGCAATCTCAGACCTGCTAATTGTGCTTTTCTGCACAATTATTTTATTCTTTTGTTGAATGGAAGGTTAACTTGTCAGGGCTTGCTTAAAAATCATGTATACTGTTTGTGAGACTCATTCTGGTCATTTCAGAAAGACAGTGTAATTGTGGTTATCCTATCAGAGGTTGGAATAAGAGTGTAAACCCAGGGCTTCAGAAACCTCAGCCCCTTCTCCTTTCCGCCAATCCTCTCTAAGTGGAGTATGAATTATAAATGATGGATAAAGAGAGGAGCAGTTCTGGGACCATTTTCTGTAGATGAGATTTGATTTGATTTGATTTTTTATTTTTATTTTATTTATTTATTTATTTATTTATTTATTTATTTATTTATTTATTTATTTATTTATTTTGATTTGATTTTTTAAAGATTTCATTTATTTATTTTGACAGTAGGCAGAGAGGCAGGCAGAGAGAGAGGGGGAAGCAGGCTCCCCGCTGAGCAGAGAGCCCGATGCGGGGCTTGATCCCAGGACCCTGAGATCATGACCTGAGCCAAAGGCAGAGGCTTTAACTCACTGAGCCATCCAGGCGCCCCTGTAGATGACATTTTAAAGAGACTAGTGGTGGGGCAGAGTATGGTGTTAACCAGAGGAGACAGGAACTGCTTCTCTGTTAATGCATTTTGCTTCTTTCCAGGAACATGTGTAGTGGGATTAAAAAATGCATCCATCCTGCTTGATCTTAATTTTGGAGGGGTTTCTGTCCCCCTGTTATATTTATAAATATGTCTATTTTGTAGAATGATCTCTTCTCCCTCAGTTGGATTACAAATTTAGTAGCAAGTTGAGTGATTGATTGGGAAGCTGCATTTTTAGGGGGAAAAGAAAAGATTTATTTTAAAAGCAGGTGCATTTTCTGTTTTTTTTTTTAAGATTTTATTTATTTATTTGAGAGAGAGAGAGAGAGAGCACAAGCAGGGAGGAAGGGCAGAGGGAGAGGGAGAAGCAGACTCCCTGCTGAGCAGGATCCCAGGACCCTGGGATCATGACCTGAGCCAAAGGCAGGCACTTAACCTACTGAGCCACCCAGGCACCTGCATTTTCTGTTTCTTAGGTGAAACTGATCTGGAGAGACCTTTCTATTAAGGAGAGTCTTCTTTCGATGACGTTTTTGTGGTGGGGAAGTTATTTCTACTACAAGCATAATTAAATATAGGCAGATGTAGAGTCTTAGCCCTGTTCTATCAGAATGCTAAATAATCCTTCCATAGAACATCACTTGCCTTTATGCTTTTCCATAGGATGCGTATGCCATCAGATTTTCACTTTTATTGAATTCAGTTTAAATTTTTCTTCCCCCCAATTTTAACAGGGTGTGATATTAAATTTTCTTTCTATTGGTGATAAAAATATTTTAATGATTCACTACAAAGATAGTAATGACACATTCAGACTAAGTGTAACCACTTGCTCTGTCATTTGATATTTAGATCGTGAAAACAAACCCTTTTCTTCCTATTTACGCTGAAGGAGAATTTTGAGAAGCACAGTCTCCCTCAGTGTTACTGAGTAACATCAAACCTCCTTCGGCCTTTGTGTTTCTTATTCACACAGTGGTTGCGGTGCAGGTTCAGTCAGATACTTTGGGGCTGGCATTTAAAAGGGTTGCTGTTCTTTTTTTATTTGGCCAGTTGCTAGCAGCCGGCTGGGGAGGATGTCTGGGTTAAAACCATAATAAATGAAACTTCCATTAGGCTTCTTGGCTCTGGGCTGTTTCCTGTAAAGAGCGTATCCTGCCCTCAGTGGTTTGAAGAAGCAGAATGTTCTTTTTGTTCGATAAATGAAAGCTGAGTTTGACCATGTTGGGTAGCACAGGAGTCTCGTTTTGTGAAGAGATTCTGCTTCTAGTGCTGATGCTTGGCAGAGCCTGGGTTACATTTTAACTTGTAACTCTCTGGATGTTATGGTGATAACCTGTGGACGTATGTCCTAGTAGAAAGTGGAACAAATATGTCTAAGTTTGTTTTTTAATATTCTTTGAGGTGAGGAATACTGAATACCTGGATAGTTGTGTGTATCTCATCAGCTTTTTCTCCAAACCCAACTGTTCCTTGAATTTATTCTTTCTTTAGACTTTCTTTATTCAGAGGATTTCATCATTGATCGGAGGGACAATGTTTTCAAGCGACAAAGAGGCCATAGTCCAACAGCGTATTAGCTTTATGCATACCTTTAAGAACACTTTTTTCTTCTCGACACACATTTTAGTATTTATATATTTGTAGTTCTGTACATCTCATTCTGTACTGCTTGCACACTTGGGGAAATTATGGTCAGAATGATTTTGCAGAACTCACTAAGAGAGTTTAGGTTTTAGGTAAAATGGAATAAAACCATTCTAACCTTTTCTGCCCCCGGGATACAAGTATGAAGCCAGGGCAAAATGCGTGGTGAAGCCAGCTGAGGTCTCTGAAAAGTAAATATCAGCATGTAGATGAGGGAAGACACCACAGTTGAAATACCACTGAGCTCGAGGTGAGTTTACCATTTTCCCCTCTCTGCTAATCCCTGCCTGAATTCAGTGTGGTCCACAGTCTAGGAGTCAGTGTCGAGGGGCACCTAGCTGGCTGACTATCAAACATGCGACTCTTGATCTTGGGGTTGTGAGTTCAAATCCCATGTTGGGCATGGAGCCTACTTAAAATTTAAACAATTAAAACAAAATCTAGGAGTCAGTATTGGAAGCAGACAGGGAAAGAGCCAAGAGATACCCTCTAATTCTGGCTCAAGGAATAGAAAAGAGAAGCCCTGAAGTTCAGAGAGAAGGGAGAAATCCCCCATCTTTTTGTCTCCCTTTTCTCTATTTGTTATGCCCTGGCAATCTTGTGGCAAAGGCAATAGCCACAGAAGCAGGGAAACAGCAGGAGCCAAAAGCAGTGAGTGAGGGAGATGTCCTTCCTATCTTGTGAAGCTGTCATTTTGAGGGCAGGGCTAAATCAAAAAGCGTGTATTTGTTTATTTTGTTTGTTTATTTTAATGTGTCTCAATCCTCCCACTACTCTGGTGGCATCACAGAAGTGGGTTGTTTTTGATTAGAGGATTGAAAAGGGGCATTTCAGGGTATCAGAGAGTATCAGGGGAGACAGCTGAGAGGAGGGGCTCAGGAAACAATTCCATAAAGTTTGTGAATTTCTGAACTCACTACAACCTGCACATTTATGCATCTGGTCATGATTAGCATACCATCTACTCGGAGAATGTGTTTAATGAATAGAATTCCATGCAAGTCTCAGTAACTTCTACATGGTGTGCACCCAGGGCAGACTTGAATGGCCCTTCCTAGCCTTTGAAAACAACATTGACATCAGCCTGCAGAATGTGGGTTGGAATTTGTGGTGAGAAGGTAATCAAATCAAATGCCTGGCCAAACAACAGCATCAGCATTCTCCATAGATTTAAATAAGGCACAAGATTTTATAAGAATATTCAGAATGTCTAGGATATAATACATGTTGGAATATAAAGAACTACAGAATTTTCAAATCACGTGGGAAAGGACAATGGATGACAATGAAAATATGACTTTAAAGCAGCTGTTATAAAAGTGCTCCAGTGAATAATCATGAATTCTGAAATAAAAGTTAAATTGAAATGTATCTGTAAAGAAATAGGAGATATGAAGTAGAACCAAATGGAAATTATAGAACTGAAAAATACAGTAGTCTCCCCACCTTGCCGTCTCCTACCCACCCCCAAATTCCATACTATATAAAGTCAATAACAAAATGGAGATGACAGAGGAAAGAGTCAGTAATCCTGAAAGTAAATCAATGAAAAGTGTACAGTGTGAACAAAGGAGGGGAGAATGACTGAAAAATATTGAACAGAGACCCTTGGACTGTTGGGCAATAACTAAAGCCTTTATGTTTATATTATTGGAGCCCCGAAAGGAAAGGAGAAAGAATGGACTGAGAAGTATTCCAAGAAATGATGGCTGCAAACTTTCCAAGTTTGACAAAAGATATAACCTTATAGATTCAAGAAGCTAAGCTACCCCAAACAAGATAAACCCAAAGGAATACACACCTGAGCATATCATAACTGCTAAAAACTGAAGACAGAATCTTGAGAGCAGTCAGAGAAAAAGTGACACCTCATCTATAGGAGACAGTGATTCAAATGACAGATTTCTCAGTGGAAATCATGGAAGTCAGGGAAAATGTCTTACCATTTTTAAAGTGCTAAATTAAAAGTGCAGAGTCCAGGATTCAATGAAAATATCCTAGAATGTGAAATGAAGATCTTTTCATATCAGATAAAACCAAGAGAATTTGGAGTCAACACACTTGCTATAAAATAACTAGTTAAGGAAATTTCCCAGGCTGATGGGAACTGATTTGCAATATTAAGAATGGAGGAAATGGTAAAAATAGTAGGCCATTCTTCTCTTCTTGAATTATTTGAAATATGGTTCAGGATTGAGATCAAAGTAAAACCTTGTCTGATAGGAATTTTATAAAAAGAAATACAGTAAAAATAACAATTGATGAATTAAAATGAACTCTAAAAACGAAGGAAAAACAACGGAAACAGAAGAATAAAAAACAGTGGAAACACATACATTGGGAAACCTTCATATAATAATAATACAAACATATCAATTATTATGTTAAATGTAAGTGGTCTAAATAGACCAACTAAAAGGTTCTGTCAGATTGGATTTAAACAGCAAGAAGATGTAACAGTTATAAACATATATACAAATAACAAAACTTCAAAACACAGAAACAAAACCTGACAGAACTAAAGGAGAAATATACAAGTTCAGTTATAATTGAGTGACCCAGCATTCCTCTCTAGGTAATACTAGTAGAAAGAAAATCACCAAAAGTATAGAAGAATTGAACCATCAACCAACTAGATCTAATAAACATTTATATAACACTCCATAAATGCTAAGTGATTAAAACATTTCTAAGTGAATATAGAAGCAATCCTTTTTTAGCATATTTGCAAGTTAAGCTATGAGATGTGAATTAAATAATGTATTTGTGTCTTGCTAATGTGCAATACAAGTTTATGTTTAGAACAACATTTTACAAAGCAGGAAAAAGTGGTGAAATATTTTCAAAGCTAATATGACTCAGTGTGAAATAAATGAAATAATTAAAAACTAGCTAACCTTATCTTAAATATTTACTCTGTGCCAAGCACTGTTCTAAACACTTTATATAGACAAATTCTTTCCATCCTCATAAGAGGCCAATGAGGTAGTTACAGTTCAGCTCTGTGAAATGCAAATAATGATGAGATACAGAGCTCTTGAATAAATTAAGATATCAAAATTGGAAATTATGACAACAGTATCAATAATGATACAAAATATCTTTTCTTGACTGATTACTTTCTCTGCATTTGACATTGTGCCTTACACCTTGTCTCATTTAGTTTGTACACTAGATATTATAATCCCCTTTGGATAGGTGAGGAAATTGAGACTTACTACAATGACTTGCCCCTAATAGTACATCTCAGTAAAATGTGGCAAAGTGAAATTCCAAATCATGGAGTCTGTCTCTGGAACCCAAGCTCTTCATCCCTGCATTACCTTCTGAAGATACCCATTTCATCCTGGAAGAAACTCTTGGCTGTACTGGTGGTCATCCAGTGATCCAGCAAAAGCTGTAGACTCTAATAGTCCTGCTCTTCAAAAGGCAGTGACTTCCCAATGACTAAGTATCCCCTAGAGTAAGACAGAGCTGGGTAAAAATGCTTGGAGTCCTTGATTTTAGAAAATGTGTTTTCTTGTGGCTCTTGGCCTATTTTATCCTCAGCCAAACATGGCAGTGTAAATACAGGCCGGATCAGGATTACCTGACCCTGCTGTTTTTTTTCATATTGAAAGGATCTATTATGAGCTACTTGACACATAGAATAAGGTTTATTTTTCCAAAGTTGATTTTTTTTATTAAACCCCTAAGACCTTCAGATAATTTTCTTTTTTTTAATGTATTAGTTTTCATTATGATTAGTGTATTCTTTAATCCCTTTCCCCTATTTTCCTCATCTACGTATCCACTTTCCCTCTGGTAACCATCAGTTTGTTCTCTTGGTTTCTCTTTCTCTCTCTCTCCTTCCTTTGATCATTTGTTTCTTAAATTGCACATTGTGAATGAGATCATATGGTATTTGTCTTTTTCTGACTTATTTCAATTAGCATTGTACTCTCTACCTCTATCCATGTTGTTGCAAATGGCAAGATTTCCTTCTTCTTTATGGCTGAGTAATGTTACTGTGTGTGTGTGTATCTTTATCTGTTCATCTCTTGATGAACTTTAGGCTGCTTCCATAGTTTGGCTATTATAAATAATGCTGCAGTAAACATATTCAAGTGTCCCTTTAAGTTAGTGTCTTTGTATTCTTTGGGTAAATACCCAGTAGTGCAATTCCAGGATCAAAGGGTAGATCTAGTTTTAATTTGGGGGGAGGCTCCATACTGTTTTCCACAGTGGCTGCATCAATTTGCATTCCCACTAATAGCGCACGAGGGTTCCCCTTTCTCTACATCTTTGCCAATACTTGTTGTTTCTTGTGTTTTTGATTTTAGCCATTCTGACGGGTGTGAGGTAATATATAATTGTAGTTTTGATTTGCATTTTCCTGATGATGAGTGATGTTGAGCATCTTTTCATGTGTCTCTTGGCCATCTGGGTATCTTTGGAGAAATGTCTGTTCGTGTCTTCTGCCTGTTTTTAATTAGATTATTTGTTTTCTGGGTGATGAGTTATATAAGTTCTTTATATATTTTGGATACTAACCCTTTATCAGATATGTCATTTTCAAGTATCTTTCCCCATTCAGTAGGTTGCCTTTTAGTTTTGTTGATTGTTTCCTTCACTGTGCAGAAGATTTTTATTTTGATATAGTCTCAATAATTTATTTTTGCTTTTATTTCCCTTGCCTCAGGTGATATAGTTAGAAAAATGTTGCTAAGTCCAATGTCAAAGAGATTACTGCCTGTGCTCTCTTCTAGGATTTTTATGGTTCCAGGTCTCACATTCAGGTCTTTAATCCATTTTGAGTTTATTTTTGTGGATGGTGAAAGAAAGTGGTCAATTTAATTCTTTTGCATCCAGATTTGACTTTGATTTGATCCCTAATGAATCAATCTGTAATATGTCAAATCACCCCTTTTCCTGCATAGCATTTACCACTCTGTATAATTACATATGCATTTGTGAAGCATTCCTGTCATTCACACCCAACTGTTTGTGGGAAACACTTTTAATCACACATTCTGAAGCTAAAGCTCTGAAGCTTGCATTTCTTGAGATTTCCCTTATAGTTTTGTCAATTTTTCTAACTTGGTACCTTGGAACAAGAACAGGTCCTTTGCTTCTATAAATGCTTTTCTCTTTAGTCAACCTTATTTTTACTATAAAGTTTTCAAGATTATCAGGTGGAATTTTTGTCAACCTGAGTATGCGTTTATCCTTCAAAATGCACCTGTCATGCTGGAAAGGAAGATGGTAACTTTAAAGCAGGGCTTGGCCATCTGCACTCTGCTGCATTTTTGTAAATAAAGTTTTATTGGAACACAGCTACACTCATTTAGGTGTTGTCCATGTCTCCTTTGGTGCCAAAACAGCAGAATTGAGTAATTGTGACACACCATGTGGCCTGTAAAGTCTAAAACATTTACTAACTGGTCTTATACAGAAACTGTTTGTCTACCCTGGCTCAGACATTAAAAGGCACTGAATATTTGATAATACTGATTAAAGATGTTGTTATTGTGGTAGTAAATTTTGGCTGTGCTTTTCCTGGAGAAGACATAAGAAAGTAGTCTTTTTCCCCCCATGTTTTAGTCAGGAAACAAATATTGTATGTGTAGAAATTATGTGTGTGTGTGTGTGTGTGTGTGTGTGTTTGTGTATGTGTGTGTATTTAGGGTAGATAACATGATGACTTAATTACATGCATTGTGAAATGAGTACCACAATCAAGTTAATTAACATATCCATCACCTCACATAGTAAGAATTTTTGTGTATGTGTGGTGAGATCACAGAAGATCTATTCTCTTAGCAAACTTCAATTATACATGGCTATTATTAAAAAACACCAACAAAGGATCACAAGTTTCGGTGAGGACGTGGAAGAGAGAGAGCCCCTGTGCGCTGTTGTCGGAAGGTAAACTGATACAGACACATGGAGAACAATATGGAGGTTCCTCAAAAAACTGAAACTAGAAGTATCATATGATTCTGGATATATATACCCTCCCAAACTAAAGTCAGCATTTCCTCACTCCCTTGTTCTCTATAGCATTATTCATGGTAGCCAAGATAAGGAAACAATCTAAGTGCTTATTGAGGGATGAATGGATAAAAAAATGTTGTGTAGATATACAGTGGGATATGGGTTAGCCTTATAAGTAGGAGGAAATCCTGCAATTTTCAACAACATGGTTGAACTCGGAGGGAGGACGTTAACATGCAGTGAACTAAGTCAGAGAAAGCAGTCTTCTTATGAAACATTCTTTTCGCATCAACCTCATAGTTCCATTCATTACTAGAATTCTTCTATAGCTACTCTGACAAAAATCTTAAAAATTCAGTTTCTTAAAAAATGCTTTTAAAAAATATTTGTAGACGTTACCAATCAAATGTTTCAGTCTTGGTCACTTAGTGGAAAGTGTGAGAATTCCCAGTCACATTTTACACTTTGAAGAGCTCAGATACCACCGAGAAGGCTCATTTATGTTCTGTCTCCTTACATTGTGTTTTCTAGGAGCTACTGCAGTTGTTTCCTGTAGAAAGGAGCTCTCTCATGGAGTGACTTGCTGGGTCTTCATGCAGCCATGGATATGGATAAACCATCTGTCTGGGGCTCTTTGAAACAGCGGACCAGGCCTTTGTTAATCAACCTGAGCAAGAGGAGGGTGAAAAAGAACCCAAACAAGCCCCTAGACCTACGGGCAAGGCGTTCCCTGGACCGCCGCCTCAGCCTTTCTGTCCCTGACCTCTTGGAGGCCGAGGCCTTGGCCCCAGAGGGGCGGCCCTACTCTGGGCCCCAGTCATCCTACACCTCGGTGCCCAACAGCCTGTCAACGGCGGGGATCTTTCCCAAGAGCAGCAGTAGCTCCTTGAAACAGTCTGAGGAAGAACTGGATTGGAGCCAGGAAGAAGCAGGCTACCTCCACGTGGTGGAAACAGACTCCGAGGAGGCCTATGTCTCTCCCGCCGAGGACAGGAGGCCTTCCAGCAATGGCATCTTGGATCTGCTCCAGAAAACTCCGGTTGGAGAGGAGGCACTGGAAGAGCCAGAGGTGAGACCAGGGCTGCCTTTCCTGCTCCTTNTCCAGCAATGGCATCTTGGATCTGCTCCAGAAAACTCCGGTTGGAGAGGAGGCACTGGAAGACCCAGAGGTGAGACCAGGGCTGCCTTTCCTGCTCCTTTTTCTTTCTTTCTTTCTTTCTTTTTTTTTTTAAAGATTTTATTTATTTATTTGACACAGAGAGAGAGATCAGATCACAAGTAGGCAGAGAGGCAGGCAGAGAGAGAGGAGGAAGCAGGCTCCCTGCTGAGCAGAGAGCCCGATGTGGGGCTCGATCCCAGGATGCTGAGATCATGACCTGAGCTGAAGGCAGAGGCTTTAACCCACTGAGCCACCCAGGCGCCCTCCTGCTCCTTTTTCTGTTTTTCTCCTTTCTGAGTGTACTCATTGCCCTTGGAATATTTGGTTAGGAGTTATTTTTGTGGTTAGCTTGGATGGAGAGGATGTCATTTATAAGAATTTAAATTCAGGTAATATTGATTGCACCCACTGTTCCCATACATTTTAGGGTTGACCTCTATGTATTTTAAAACTATTACAAATAACCTCTCTGGGATACTTTAAGGCATTAAAAGCCCTATTGGATGAGTTTTCCTTTTTCCATCTCCCTGGCAAAGAAATTAAAAGCATAACTCTTCCTCGAACTTTTTGCTTTATGTTTGTGTGTGTGTGTCTCTCTCTACCACTGCTCAATCCTATAGTAGACAAAAATGCATGTTACATTCCTTTAAAAAAAAGGATTTTATTTATTTATTTGAAAGAGAGAGAGAGAGAGAGAGAGAGAGAGAGAAAGAGAGAGAAAGCGAGAGAATGAGCAGGAGGAGGGGGAGAAGCAGATTCCCCTGCTGAGCAGGGAGCCTGATGTGGGACTCAATCCCAGGACCCTGGGATCATAACCTGAGCCGAAGGCAGTTGCTTAACTGATTGAGCCACTCAGGTGCCTCTGCATACTAATCTTCTAAGAAACATGAATGTGTGTCTCCCTTTGTCGGAGAGTTTGAACTTGCTCCTATTTCATGTGTATGTCTGTGCATTTGTATGTTTGTGCACGCATGTGCATATTTGCCTGTGGACAGCTTCACTTGGATTCTTTAAAAAAAAGATAGAAACTGAAGGATACAAATTCTCATGGTTTCACTGATTTTATAAAGCTTTAGTGTTTTGATAAGATAAAATAGCCAAATATGATTATACACAAATCTTATATATCTAGAATGAGTTTAATATAAATTCAGCCCCCAGATTACTAAGTCATGGTGACCAGTTTAATCAGTTTTTTTTTAATTCCCCATAAATGACACTAAAGGAGGGTGCAGTTTTTAGGGAAGAAGTGAATTTTTTTTTGTGGGGACTCCAGGTTCCTGTTATAATTGCATACAAACCTGGATATTCAACTGGGATTTTTCGTTTTACTTTCAGAACCAAAACCTGTTATATTTTGGGGTGTCATATATTGTGTGTCGTATATTTATATTTAATTGTGTCATATATTTGGGTGTCATTATGGAATGGATCGTGGATATCTGGAGGATGTTGTGACCAGATTCCTTTGGAGACTTGATGATAAGGCACCATTAACTACTCAATGACTTAACTATCTTTTTCATTACCACTTACTTTTATGAAATTCTTTTTGTAACAGTGTTACAGTTTTTACCATTGTTTATAAATCTGAAATATGTATTTCCACTAATCAAAATATAAATCAGGTGAATTATTAAACATAATTCATAATTCATAGTTCAGTGTGAAGGGGTAAAATGTAGAATTGGATACTGAAGTTAGTCTTTATCTTCTTGTTACATTATTAGCTGATCAGAAAAAAATGGGTGGGTTTCTTGGCTTTGCATAGGCTAGCGCTCTCAGATTAGAATAATTTTTTAAGATTACTTTCTTAAAAGATTTTATTTTTATTTATGAGAGAGAGAGAAAGAAAGCATGAGCATGGAGGGAGGAGGAGAGGGAGTGGGACAAGCAGACTGTCCAGTGAGCGCGGGGAGCCCGATGAGGGGCTCAATCCTAGGACCCTGAGATCATGACTTGAGCTGAAACCAAGAGTCAGACACTTAACTGACTGAGCCACTCAGGTACCCCTAGAATAATTTTTTTTTTAAAGTTAGTATTGTGAAGTTGTTTTGCTGACTAAATATTTGAATACCTACTGTAACTCAGGCACCATAAAGGTTGTGACTAGAAATAGAAATGGATAGGAAAGTGACCCTGCCTTTAAGTTATGATGTATTAAGAGACAGCTTTGTATAGCTCTACAGGTAGCATAAGAGGCAAGAGGACATTGGAACTGTCTGTACAAACATCTAAGCCTTGCCTCTTGGCAGCTTAGTGGATGGAGGATATCAGTGAGTGGGGACTGACAGGCACTCATGTGAGGCATTGTGCAAGCTGGTATGGATTTGATAGGTGAGGAAATATGGCAGACATAGGGCTGAAGTGTAAGTGGGGTAGTTGGGAGGTGGTGAGTATGTTGTTGCACCTGACATAGGGGTTTGAAGAACTTTGTACTGTGATGTATGCTGGGAAGTACAGGCTGTGCTGAGGGCAGGTTATTAATGGTAAACGAATGGTTGGCAGATGGATGGTTGGTAGTGGTTACTTTCTCTTCTCTGGGCTAAATGCATAAAATCTTGGGAGTACACAGTTATTTTAATTTTCCTTTTTAACTCAGCCATTTAAAAGGAAAACAAACTTTAAAAAAAAAAAAAAGCTTTTATTTTTAAGTCATCTCTGCACTGTACATGGGGCTTGAACCCACAACCCTGAGATTAAGAGTGATGTGCTTCATCAACGAGCCAGCCAGGTGTCCCCAGATTTCTTTTTTGAATATGAGTCTTTTGCTTCTCTTTTCCTGTCCTAAGATGTACAAGGTAGAAATTGAGACTGATCCTCCGATGGCCACTTGAGTGCTATGTATCTGCTTGGTTTGCAGAGGATGGCGGGACTGGGCTGTAGCTAATCAGGCCTATGGGATCACATGTGGTCAAGTCCATTGCTCGCCTATCCCCCTTTTGAGCTCCCTTCCACCATATTGGGTAGGCTTCTCCCACTACCTGAGGATCTAGAGTTGATTACGTAGTATAGAAGTTAGCCACTCCCTTGCTTATCTTCCCCACTAGGCTGTATAATTTGGTCTGTGGGCAGGTCTCAGGTCTAGGGGAGGGAGTCATGTCTAATTTGTCTTTGTTTTCTTGGGGCCTTGCTGTGTGCCTGACACATAGCCTGTGCTCAATCACTATTTGTGTATGAGGAAATCAACGATAGTAATGTGTGCATTCAGGTTAGTACAGTTTTTGTCCGTGTCTTTATTGTCAGTTCTCTTCAGTTTATGATTTCATTAAAGTCAAACTTTGTTTATTTGTTTGGGTTTTTTTTTGAAAGAAACATACTATAAATGAAATTTCTTTCTATATGATATTAACTGAAAATAGAGAGATTTAGGCACATGTAGACTTTTCAGCCCAAGTCCAATAGTAGCTTTAAATCTGAATGTGTTCGGGGTGCCTGGGTGGCTCAGTTGTTAAGCGTCTGGCTTTGGCTTAGGTCATTATCCCAGGGTCCTGGGATTGAGCCCCTCATCAGGCTCCCTGCTCAGTGTTTCTCCCTCTCCCACTCCCACTGCTTGTGTTCCCTCTCTTGCTGTATTTCTCTCTGTCAAATATATAAAGAAAAAAATCTTTAAACAAAAATCCAAATGTGTTTTTCTCTGCCTTTTTTTCAATGAAGATCGAAGTCCTGGTGAATCCCTGTCATACGGGTTTTGGGGTTGGTGAATCTGTATCTAGGATATGGGTCATCTGTGTTCTTCCTAATGAATAGTGGACAGGTTACTGTCACTTTTGTGGAATGGGAAAAGCAATGAGGAGGGAAGAAAGAATTGACGTGTGACTAACCTGGTGTACCACAAGGACAATCAGATGTTTGTTGAGTATCCTTGGTGTAGCTGATTTTGTTGGTAGCTTTCCAGAGCGGGGAGGGGTAAAGAAAGGAACATCTGTGGTTGGAGTACCCATTGATGTGTGTCTCAAATGTTTTATGTCCAAGGGCAACTTCAAGGTTGAGCCTGCAGCAGTGGGATAAGACTCCAAATAATGCTGTTGTCTGATTGTCTTCCAATTTTTTTCTACTTCTGTCAGGGTCAGCAATGAAGTGAGGAGGCACGGGCTTATGGTTATGGGGAAATGGAATAAGAAAGCAAAGAAGAAGATTAAGAGAGAAGGGGAACAAGGAAAGTGAGAATGTAGAGACCATATGGAACCCTGGAGTAGTCTCAATGTGGGTGCTCAACTATCCCTAAAACCAAAGGGGAAGGAATTCAGTTTAGAATAAAGGATGTATTTGCTAGAAGAGGATTCTCCAGACATTCTCTTGGGCCCCAGATTCATACCACACTGGATAGTCCACAGAAACCTGATCTCAACTTGTTCTGGCAGAATTTTGTCTCTTCAAAGTGCTCTAACAGATACAAATGATTGTTTCTCAGGAACATCCCTGTTATTTACCTGGTGGCCCCAGCGAAACACTGTGAATGATATTAGACTGTTTCCCTTTCCTTGATTCTCCTGGTCTCTGTAATCTTCATTGATCCATCTCACATCTGTCTTCTCCTCTCTTCTCTTACAGAAATCCTCTCATCCTTCACAGGCCAGCTAAAATTTTCCTTCCCTTTCCGGGTTTCCCAATTGTACAATCAATATCTTCACTCCGCCTTTGTTTACACAGCCTGTCACTTTTGCTGTCATTGAACACTAACCTCATTCTGCTTTTTGTAGAAATATGTAGAGGGAGAAAGGGTTTGGAACAGGTGGAGGGAGTAGAGAAGGGAAGGCAAATGGGTAGTTGGCAAAGGTGTCACTGAGAAGATCACTAGCTTCTAAGACCTGTATTAACTGTCCGTTGACCATTTGGCTCTGAGTACCAACTCATGATAACCCAATACACATGATACTAAGCTGTAAATGACAAATGGTGATTAATTTGCAATGAGAATTAAATGCTATGTAGACTCTAATATTTATTTTAATACAACCAGCTCACTGTGTCATTACCGTCAAGTTATTTGGGAAGTCGAATCATAATCAGCATCAACTTTATTAAAGTGGAGTGAGCAATAATTATATAAGGGCCTGGAAATACTTCTGAGAATCTTTTGGGTGTATTTGTTCCCTGAAGTCAGCCTACTTGAGAAGTCACACAGAATCAGGAGATTGTTTTGTGAACACAAACCTCTGCAAGGAGAATGGATAGGTTCTACACTGAATGGTGTCTGGTATGCCATCCATCTCCCAATAGGGATTGAATTCCAGATGATAACTTGACATATTCATGCTTTGTTTGTTTGGGCCAATGACATCCATACCCACATGCCAAGCTACCTAGGCCATGATGCCAAGGTTCTTAAAGTCCTGTGGGATGCGCTCTCTATTCCCTCCATAGGGTTCAGGGATAAGTCCAAACTTTCACCCAGGCTTTCTTCCATGACCTTGCCCTTTTTTGGATCAACACATTATTTGATTAGCTGTGTAATTATCATTTTCAGTCAGGCTGACAGCCTCGCATGGTTGCCTGGCAACCAGATTGTCTCCTTTAGATGACTTTGTATGTCTGGCCTCTGATGGATGAAAGGTGGTCTTACAGTTTTATTCTGCTTGTTGTCCTCACCAGAACTTGGGCATAGGAGGTGGTAAAGGGCACCTTTTGTTACTGCCAAACCCCTCCACCATCTTGTATTTAGTTGGTTGTTTAGAAGTCAGCCTCTCTTATTAGATTGGGAGCTCCTGAAGAGTAGACATGATACCCTTTTTTCTTCCTGTCCCAGCTTTCTGCACACCTCTTTTATGTGAAATATATTGAGCCCTGCGTGGAGCTCGATGTCACGATGCTGAGATCATGACCTGAGCTAAAGCCAAGAGTTGGATACTCAACTGACTGAGCCACCCAGGTGCCCTTATGTGAAATATATCAACTCATGTTTCTCCCCAGCTGATTTTCAAGCCACAGGCCATGCTAGGTACTGTGGGGCTACAAGAAGTTCAGCTGGATTGGGGAAGGTGGTGATACATGGAGACCTGGGGAGGGTGAGCTCTAAAGGAGTTCCTAAGTTTCAGATGAAATATGAAGAAGGTACAGTTAAGGAGACGCCAGGGGAGAGTAGCTTTTCTTTCTTTCTATTTCCCCCTGCATTTTTTCTTCTCACTTCCTTTCCCAGTACTTATTTTATAAGATACTCTCTCCTGCCTTATAAAATCAGGTATTTAGAAAATACAGAAACTTGCCACTGGTTCCCCTCCTCCGTGTTGATGGTGGCGTTGGGAGTAGGCCCAGATACCAGAAAGAAAGTGACTACAGATCAGATCGGAGGTGGTCCCAGCCCCTGATCCCTGCTAGATGACTGGTTGAGGTGAGTGGAGAGGAGTCACGTAGCAGGTGGTCAGGAAATGGCTTGAAGAGGGAGGGCACATTGGCTCAAACTCAGGGAGGAGTAAAGCTGAGGAGCTGAGTTTCATGTGAAGTAAAATTTTAAGGCCAAAAAAAAAAAAAAGGAAGGCTCTTAGCCCAGAAATATGTCGAGGGCACAAGCACCTAACGTGGTTTGTATTTATTATGGCTGTATTTATTAGTTATTACAGTTGTTTTTATCATTACATTTCCCAGAATGAAATGAGGGCCCAGAGGATTTAATGACTTACCTGATGTCATCAAGTTAATAAGTGTTAGAGCCAGGATCTAAATCCAGGACTGTCTGAATCCAAGTGCAAAACTGTGTATTTCAGGAGTTTGGAAATATGACAACTCGGAGCTGGTGATCTAAAAGAGTTGGTAATCAAAGGAAGATTTTTTTTTTAAGATTATTTTAGAGTGAGAGCACACACAAGAAGGGTGAGGGGCAGATGGAGAAAAGAGAGAGAGAGAGAGAGAGAGAGAGAATCTACAGGAGACCCCCTCCTGAGCGAAGAACCCCTGATGCGGGGCCCCATCCCAGGATCCTGAGATTATGACCCGAGCTGAAATCAAGAGCAGGCACTCAGTCGACTGAGCCACCCAGGTGCCCCTCATAGGAAGGTAGTTATTTTTGTATGTCCACTGTGCCCCTTTAAAGGTGAGAATAATTATAGTAGTCGAATGGCCTTATCATGCTCAGCGACTAGTAATCCGGAATGAAAGGATTATTGCCCCCCCCCACCTCATCATCCATGCCATCCCCCACTGGGGATTTCCCAACATTTCATCTGGCAGTTGGGGTTTTAAATAACTAGCTTTGGTGCTAGCTTATGCAGATGAGTTGAGTGGTTTAGAGAAGTACCTTATCGGGATGTTTCCAGAAACACTACTAGGCAACCACAGAGCTTCAGTTTCGTGACCACAGAGAAGCACATTGACAAACCCGTACAGAGGAAATAGCTTACAGCTGGCACAACTCAACAGGTACATTAGTTTCTCTACCTTTCAATTACATGTTCTTCACTGTTTGTGATTTATTTCCAGAATTATTCCCCACATTCGCGGTGTCCGCGAGCCAGGCACGTCAGCCATATTCCAGGGTCTTTCACAGGGTTGGCCTTTTTTTCTGCTTCCTTCCCTCCTTTCTCCTCTGTTGAGTGCCTACTATGTGCGGGTGCTGCTCTAGGCGCCAGGAACACAGCAGTCAACAAAACAGACAAACCTCTGCTTCCTCATGGAGCTCTCATCCTGATCCCAATGGGGGCAGGCTATAGATCTGTTCAGAGAGGGCTAGGTGTGATGGAGGAAAACAAAGCAGAGAAGGTGATTGGGAGTACTTGGGCGGTGGTGGCACAGTTTTGAACAGAGAAGTCAGGAAAGACCTCTTCTCAGTTGGTTGCATTTACCCAGAGACCTAGAGGAGGCAAGGAAGTCAGGCGTGTGGGTGTCTGGAGAAAGAGCATCTCTGGAGGAGAGAGCAGTAAGCATACAGGCTCTGGGAAGGCAGGAGAGTGCCTGGTGTGTTTCAGGAATAACAGGGCAGCCCTGTGAGGGGGGCAGCGGTCGGGGACGTGAGAGTTACTCTGGAGGCTGTGTGCGTCATGTGGGCTTTCCCTTTCTGTCAGGCAAGCCTTCGAGACTGTAAGGACTACTTGGGGTACCAAAGAGTGGGATATGAAGGAGCCCTGTGGGGCTCAGTGCTGGTGTTGCTCACAGGCAGGGGTTGGTAGTATACAGGTGGTGCTTATAACAACTGCTGTAGACAATGGGGATAGCAGTAAGTGGAAGCTTTGCCTTGGAGGAGAGCCATGGAGGAGGCATGCACGAGCCGTGCTTGGAAGGGGAGATGGCACTGTCCGGAGACTTCATTAGAAAGCCCTCTACCTCTGTCCTGATAAAAGTGTCAGAGGGGAAAGGATGGTTGGAACGAAGGGAGGGACTTGGTTGCTGACCACTTTCACTGAGTTCTTTCCTCCAGTCTTTGTAAATACATCCTCTGCTTTAATAATAATCATACTAGCAATACAGCAATACTAACAGAAAAGCAACACCACTACCACTTTCTGACAGATTATATATAAGGAACTCTGCTAGGTACAATATATGAGTATAGTCTCATGGGACTACATCTGTTTGTATTCCCTCTACATACAAGTAGCCTAGTACAGTGTCTGGCCCAGAGATAGCCTTTGAATGAATTCCTGACAATCTGTAAAGTAAGTATCTGTTTGGCCCTTTTGGAGATATTCCTATGTCTTGAATTTTAAGTAAATTTTTGCAAGGACACAAGGTAGGAAGTAGAATAAGTGGGATTTGAAATCAGGTCTTTCTGACTCCCAAGTCTCATCTACCCCAGCACAGAGCTGGGCATTCTAATTTTGGATTCTCCTGGATCTGGGCACAGTTCGGGCACAGTGAAAAGAGTGGAGGACCCAGGACACTCAAGTAAAGGCCTAACTCTTTAATTTCCCTTTAGCAACCAATTATCCTCTTCACTTTGGCTTCTTTATTTGTAAATTGGTGATACCAATGACAGCCTGTGGGCCCGTTAATAGGAGGATGTGTGTATTTGTAAATTATAAAGTGCTAAGCAAATGTAAAGGGGACTGTTATTCTTTTAAACTACCTATTGGTAACAAGCATGAAAACAATGTGTGGAAGGTCAGTGGACAAATACTACTGAGCATGAAAAGAAAGGTTGATTAAATCAGGGGTTGGCAACCTTTTTCCATGAAGGGCCAGATAATAGATATGTCTAGCTTTGTGGCCCACAACCCTCTGTTGCAGCTTCTCAGCCCTGATACTGTATCGTGAGATCAGCCATAGACGACATGTAAATGAATAGATGGGACTGTGTTCCAAAATTTAAACCTTATCTATAAAAACAGGTGGTGGGTTGGACTTCAGTGACCACTGCTTTATACAGACACGTGATTGAATAAGATTTATATGTACACGCATGCACACACACACACACACATGCACGCATGACTTCTACTTTGCATCTCAGTTTTCCGGGGTAATCAGTTACAGAGAACAATCTTGGGTGTGTGTGGGAGGGGAGCTAAATAGGTAGCCATTGATTGTATGGTCAGTAGCTTCTTGAAAACTTGTATAAATTGAATATGCATAGACTCAGCCATTTGGTAGACCTTAATTTTTCTCAACAGATGTCTTAATTTTGTCCTCTTGTTGCCATGTGGGTTGTTTTGATTCTGTCACTCTATTCAGGCTCTGCTTTGGGGTCTGTCTAGCCCTCCTGTCTCCTTCACTCATTTTGCTACTGCCTTTGTCTTGTAGGTATTTGTGTTTATAAATGCTGTCATCCAGAGTGTTCTGATTCTTGGATGTGGGTATAGTCATTAAGCACATCTGTATCACATGTATTGTTAGCTCTCCTGACATACTCTTGAGTATTTTTCAGAGACTGTAGATGTGCTCTTCTTAGCCATCGTTTTACTCATTTAGCTTTTCTGGATGTGGGTTTATGTATTGAAGTTTAAATGCCCAGTGATTGTTTACATGGCTTATAGTGTGGCTTCCTGTGTGTACTTCATGGTGAGAGCCTTCAGATGAGCCCCATGGGAGGTAGTATTTGTACAAGATCACACTTAGTGTACATAAAAGGAAAATGTTTACTCTCATCAGTGTTTTGCTCTTAAGATCCTTGGTGAGTAGGGAGATTTTCTTTTTTGTATCATTGGCCCATCTATGCTAATATCTCCCCATATCCTGTTGAATTTTAATAAATTTGCATTCTTGCACATAGAAGACTCTCAGCTAAAGAGAATGCAAAATATACTACCTTCCTAACAATTTCTATTTAGGTAGAAATGGAAATACCAATGCAAACTCTCTGTCTTTAAAAACAAAACCAAAGCAAAAGCACAAAACCACTCATTCAAAAAGCAGCAGTGAGAGTTGTGTGAGAGCTGGCTAACCTTATACTAATTTTTATGCTAAGATGTTGGTGCTGTATTTTTTAAGGTTTCTACATAATTAGACTGTTTTGCCACATTAAACTATTTTTTTTGTTGTTTTTTGAGAGAGAGAGAGAGAGAGAGAGAGAGAGAGAGAGAGAGAGAGAGAGAGTATGCACGAGTGGTGGGGTGGGGAGGAGCAGAGGGAGAGGTAAAGAGAGAATCTTAAGCAGGCTCCATGCCCAGTGCAGAGCCTGATGCAAGGCTTGAGCTCACAACTGTGTGAGCTCAAATCAAACCTGAGCCGAAATCAAGAGTCACTTAACCTACTGAGCCACTCAGGTACCCCTGTCATATTAAACTTTTTTTTTTCATTTTAAACTTTTTAGCATTCATGGTATTCAAAATTATTTATCTTTCCCTCAGTCCTTGGAAATCCTTTGGTTGAAATTTTTAAAACCAATGCTTATTGGATAAAGTATGGTACATGTATACCATGGAATACTATTCAGCAATGAAAAAGGTTTAAATGCTTTATACAGAGAACCACTTGGATGGGTTTCAAAGGCATTGTGCTGAGTGAAAGATGTCAGAGGTCAGGTTTGCATACAGTATGAGTCCATGTACAGGATATTCTGGAAAATGGTGAAACTACATGGGGAAGACAGGTAGCTGGTGGCTGTGGCTAGGGATGGCTTAACCCCAGCGGGATAACATGAATGAGTGCTATCAGGGGACAGAACTGTTCTGTCTTGATTGTTGTCATGGTCCCACAAATCTGTACGTGTGTTAAAAATTGTAGTGCTATACCCATATACCAAAAGTCAATTTTTGTGTGTTAACTTTTCAAACGTCAAATAAGAAACAGAGTGCTTGATTATGCTTGTTGAGAGCATCAAAAATATATTCTAGTGATGGTGGGATACCAGGGAGTCCTATGAGGAAAATCATAATTGTGCTCTTTTTAAATAAAAACTCATTGATATAGTTACTGGGTTTACAAAGATGTGAAATCGTGTAAGTTCTACTCAGTGGATAATACGTTAGGCTCTATGCAGAGTGGAAGGGAATAGTCAAGGTTATGTGTCCCCCAGCCACCGTAACTTGGTCCTCGGTGCCTACGTAGCATTTCTGTTCTTCTTTATGGTGATCACTTTCCTTCGTTGGTGTGTATATATGGCGTGTGACAGTTACAGTGGCTGTGGGAACCATAACTTTAAGTTCTGTGACTTTTCTGTGAGTAAAACCAGCCATAATATTGAATTAATGTCATTCTTCACATTTAATTTCCATGTTGTTGTAAGTGGAAGACTTATCGCATATCTGAATAAGAGCTCTGTGTTCATTTTTGCTAGCATGTAAGTGATGGTGGTTATGTGGACTCCTTGTTGTCCCTTAATCAATGTTATCATCAAGTATAGTGAGGCTGACTTGGGGAGAGCATGTTTGTTGTGCTCTCTGAGGGGTGACACTTTAGAGCCCCTATCCATCCCCTGTTCTCCTTGGCAATAGAAGATTCTGGACCAACACGATCTTTGGATCTTTGGCTAATAACTATGCACTCTGAATGGGAATTTTGAGCCCAGCACTGGTAGGTTTGTTGGACTGCAAAATGGGAGACATTACTGACGGGTCTTCAGGCTGCATGCGCAGTGTATAAGGCATGAGGGCAAATCTTTAGAAAGTGGGGGAGTTGAGTAAGGTTCTGATTGTTCTCCTAAAGCGGTCTTCAGATAGTCCTCCTCCTGGGATGTGTTTTTACATAGAGCAACACAGGAGGTATGAACAGCCAGAGAGGAGGGTGACCAGTGAAGGCCCTGCTGGTGCCTCTTTTCTGGTCTGCTAACAGGTCTCCCACACAGAGGGTCAGGGCTTCTTTCCTGCCTGGTCAGCGGTGTCCTTCCAGGGCCGGAGGCCTCTAGTGACCGCAGTGCTGGGAGCCTAGGGGAAAGGTCAAAGTGCCTGAAATCACCCTTGATCCTGGTGAGTGAATCTGAAGATGAATTATATTCATGGTGAAGGGACATCAGGCAGGGCTGGGGCGGACGGAGAAAGAGGCCTGTGTGAGAACCGCAGACGCAGGAGCCGTGGGGCCTCCGTTCTTCCTGGGGAAGACGTGTGAGGCTTCAGGCCATCCTGTGATCAGGGCCTGTTGCTGCCCGGTTGTAGCGTTTCATGATGTCACTGCGTGCAGAGGGGGTGGACCAGAGGACCCCGGCTTGTCTGCAGCCCCTCACCATCCCGCCGTCCCTCCTGGGGGCTGAAGAATGCCCTGCTGCTAGGGAACGCAGATTCCCTTTCTGCCTAAAGCTCCACTTGAGACTCTGTGTGTGTGTGTGTGTGTGTGTGTGTGTGTGTGTGTGTGTGTGTGTGTTTGTGTGTGTGTGTGTTCATGTCTTGGAAGGCAGCCCTCCGGGCAGGATCTCTGACTTGTGTCCCTACCTCCCTGATGAACACTGTGGATGGGGAAGACCAGTGACCACAGCGCTTCTGGTCTTTGGGTCTGTCCTCAGAGGTTCATTGTCTCTGCAGGTTGGTTGCCTGCCTCGGTTTGCCCAAAACTTCGGAGTTACCCAGTCTTGTTTGGAAGGAGAAATCCCATGTTTCTCACACAATAAATCAGCCCTGGCTAAGGCACCAGCCAGACAGGAACATACCCAAAATGCGGGAAGACCGTTAACTCACTTCCCTTTCACTCTTGCCTTTCCGTGCACACAGCCGTCCTTATCTCCAGCCCAGAACACCTCAAGGAGTCCAAGAGCTCTTTTCTTGACCCTGCATTTGTGCATCTAAAACCCGCACAGTGGACACGTCTACTGTATCCCACACTAACTACCCACCGTTGCCCGTTTCACTGCCTTTTGGGATCATTTCGTAGGTATCTTCAATTAGGAAACCAACACCCCTCCCAGTCTGAGGTCATTTGTTCAAAATTTGCATTTCTTACTTTTTGGTTGGTAATTGTACAGACTCATGAAGATACGGTGGGAAGAAGGTCTTCCAGATCACATTCTGAAAAGTTCCCTTCTGAGTGATAAGCCCGGGTCTCTGGCACATGATCTGCCCACTTCTCTTTGGTGGCAGAGGGCCAGGCAGTCGCACGGTGGGAGAGACCTGGGGACAACCGCTACAGCCTGGATGAACGAGGAGTGACGGAGCAGCCCAGTGGTAGAGCAGAATCAGCCTTATCCACGCTCTGATCGAGGACTAAGATGGTAGAGGCTGTAGCCAGAAGGCTCTACCGAATAGAACTGTTACTGCTGAGACTGGCCATGCTTGCAGGGAGGCAGCCTGTGTACTTGAAACTGACCGTACAGCTGGCAGACTCAAAGGGAATGACCTGATAAAGGCTCTCCCTGTGGCTTGATACTATTTTTCTTTTTGAAAGTGGGATTTTGCTTTCTCTTTTCTTACAGAAGCTATGTGGAAGTGGTGATCTGAATGCTTCTCTGACATCCCAACAATTTGAAGAACAATCTGTGAGTGACATTCCTTCAAAGCAAATACTGGAGTAAATATGAATTCTCAGCAAATGTGTGGATCTGTATTTCTTTGCCTGTTTTTAAAGCACACTGAAGTGAATCCACCTGCAAAGACAGGCCTTGCACATTATGGCCAGAAAAGATTAATTCAGGGTCTATTGATCTGTCAGACTGGGACCGATTTTTCTAAAAATACAGAACAGCTATGCAGTTGAGTGGGACAGTAAAGGAGACAAAGCCATTCTGAAGTGCTTTGAAACCTGGATGGGGGAAACTTTCAAAAGAAGGCTGTCAAGGGAGACCCAGCCACAAAATCAATTAATTGAATGTCCAATAAGTGAACGATAAATTACTTTATCTGTGCTTTCTCTTTGGAAAGACAAAAAATTCGAACTAGAGTGCAAAACTCTAGTTCAACATTTTATTTGGATTCATTGAATAACTATTCAGAAATGGACTTGGAGTCGACCTTGTGGCTGGTAGGAGTTGATGAATTCCTGGACAGGGAAGTGAGCCATGTTGAGGGGAGGCAGGACTGAGGGTAAGTGGAGGAGACACCACAGTGGGGGCCAGGGAACAGAGGAAAAATATGTAAAGAGGAGAGCGCTCAAAGTGTGTCACATGTGGACACGGGAGGGGCATGTGCCTGACGGAAGTGTGGGCTCAGGAGGCTGACAGCGGAGCGGTTGTGAACGGAAATGTTTTTCTGACACATGGAGGGGGTGTGTCAGTGTGGAAAGGCTTGGTGGGAAAGGGGAGAAAATGAGGAACCGCTTTGCATCTGAGTGTGGACACGTGTCTGTGGGACACATGTGGACCTGACAGGTGCTACTTCCTCCCTCTGGGCTCCACCACAAGTTCTAGAAGAAAGAATCCTACAAGAAATCACTGAGCTTAAGGGTATTTCAGATACTGGCCCCACTTGTGTGATTACTTTGGGGCAGAGTTAAGATTGCAAAGGTATTATCAGGAATTATGATAAAAAATCCCACTGGGGAGAAACATAAAGGATGTGTTAATAAATCATTGTAACCAGGTCATCAAGGTTGGGGGGGTGGAGATGAAGCTGAAGATTTGCCTTTGTAGGGACTTTTGCTTTGGTTCTGAAAATCTCTTCCTTGGTCTCTAGATAGCAGACTTAACTTACTTCTCCATCTGTATAGATGTTTGGGGAAGCTGGCGATGGCTTGAGTAACCTGCCCAGTCCTTTTGCCTACCTCCTCACCATCCACCTGAAGGAAGGCCGGAACCTGGTCATCCGAGACCGCTGTGGTAAGCCTGGGACACCCATGTCTCTACTCTTGTCTCTACATTGTTAGGCCACCTTACTCACCTCCCGCAACAGAGCTGAGCTCAAATCTATACCCCTCAGGTATCAAGGCCTTTGCAGCAAAGTATTTCAATTCCCTGAATCTGACTGTCCTTTACCGTTATTAAATTAATAGCAATAATGTAATAGTAATAATCACATAAAGTTTTTTTTTAAAGATTTTATTTATTTATTTGACAGAGAGAGAGAAAGAGATCACAAGTAGGCAGAGCGGCAGGAGAGAGGGGTCAGCAGGCTCCCTGCTGAGCAGAGAGCCTGGTGCGGGGCTCCATCCCAGGACCCTGAGATCGTGACCTGAGCCAAAGGCAGAGGCTTAACGCACTGAGCCACCCAGACACCCCAATTACATAAAATTTTAAATAAGACCAGGGTAATAGCTTTTTGCCTGGCATATAGCAACTGCTCAAAAAAATATTCCCTTGATTCTATGTTAATTATACATAAGATGTGAGTACATCCATAGTGTGAAGCCATCAAACATACACATAGATGGAAATGCCCTTTGAATTCCATCCCCTCCTACCCTGAAATCCCACTGGACTCACCCTCCTCCTCCCCAATAACATCTATTATCTGCATGTTTTAATTCATTCACTTTTTCCACCTCTTTCTGTGCCTTTAGGCACACACATATGTGCACATGTGTATATTTTTAATTAAAATACTATAATACCCATATTATTCTGCAATAAGCTTTTTTTGTGCTTCACTAAAGATGTATTCAAGATTGACCATGTTTTTCCATGTAAATGTATCTACTCTCTTTTAAATACCACATAATATTCCTTAATAGGATGTGTTCATCTATTTTTTGACTGACAATTGCTGCTTTTTCCTACTTCTTAGGAATATAAATGACACTGTGATGAACACCCTGTGTATGTTTTCATACACCAATGAGAATATGTCTTACAAAAAATAGCATGTGCAAAAGAAATGTTCCTTGGCCCCCTGTGACTTCGTTTCCTCAGTTATAAAATGAGGATAGTAACATTAACCTTCATTAGAGGCTATTGGGAGTATTGAAGGTAGTACCTTCTATAAAGTACTTAAAAGTCTGTCTGGCTTCTAGCACTTCCTGAAAGCTGACTGTTGTCAGCAGGCAGGATGGAACTTGGAGATGGAAGTCAGGATCCAGGGGATGCAGGTTGTTAAATTTAAGAGATCCTGGAAAATTGCCCTCCAAGAGGTGCAGAATATGTCCTCCCTTACGATATGTTTACAGTTTCCCCACCTCTTCACTATCAGTATCTGCTTTATTGCTCTTAGTTTTTGGCAATCTCATAGGTTGGGGGGCAACTCTCATTGTTTTAATTTGTACTTTGTGGATTATCATAATTTTGAATGTGGTCATTCATACTGCCTTTTTTTGTGAGCTTCTCTCTGTATTGTATGTCCAGTTTTCATCTGGGCTTTTCCTTCTCTCTGTTTTTAATTCTTTATAACTTGTAGCATTAACAGTTGTTTGTTACAGGTGACAAGTATTTTTATTTATTTATTTTTCTCTCAGTCTGTTGCTTATCTTGTATTTTTATGTCATTTTTGTCCTTCAGAGATTTTACATTTCTTTACAGGCACATATATTTGAGTGTTCTTTATGGTATTTTTAAAAATTTGTTTAGTTAGAAAGACATTTTATTCTAAAGAATTGCGTGTCTCCCCCTAGACCCTTTTGTCTGTTTTCTATGTCCGCTAGCTTTTCTTTCTCATTCTTCCCATGACTTTTTCCTTCCAGGGAGAATTCCTCCATCTGGGCTTCCAGCTTTCTCATTTTCTTATCCATGGTGTCCATTCATGTGTCGAATTGCCATTTAAAAAATTTTTATATCAGCCTATGATTGTTTCCTAAATGAGATGATGCCATCTTGTTTTTGAGAATATTGACTCTACATTTAAAAATCCCTGTGCTGTATTTTATCTCTTAGCTATCCCAGTTTGGCATGCTTGCTGCTCATCTTTTTGTGTGTCTCCATGTCCCTGTCCCGCCATCCATGGATGCTATTTTTGCTTACTGTGTCCTGTCTTCCCTGTTAGCAAAGAGGACTGGGACACATGACTGGACAGGTTGAACCAGTGGTTCAGGCTGGCTCCTTCCCATTCCTACCAGTTATCACCAGTTCCTGGTTACCACCTATCACTTAAAGCTTTCCTCTCTGGCTTACTGCCCATGCTCACTGTTCATGTTTGGATTCAAGGGCTCTTGCTAGTCCTTGTTTGGCACCGAGGGGAGAGGAATGTCCTGGCTCACCCCGCTGCTGTCCATATGCTGTGCCAACCAGTGACCCTGATAGTTTCTCCAGCTATCTTCTGCTTCCTTTGTCCACTGCCTGCAAGCTCAGAACATCCATGGTTTACCTGCCACACACCCTCACATTCTCCCACTGAACCCTGCTTCTGAAGCCTCTTATGCTATGATTTTTCTCTTCTCATGTTTTAGACTATGGATTCATCTATCAATCTGATCTCACCTGACTTTCATCTTTCAGGCTATAATAAAATATTCCCACTTTTTTTTTAAGATTTATGTATTTAATTATTTAGAGAGCGATTGTACAAGCAGGAGGGGCAGAAGGAGAGGGAGAGAGAGAATCTCAAGCAGACTCTGCACACTGAGCGCAGAGCCCTACGTGGAGCTTGATCTCGTGACCCTGAGATCAGAACCTGAGATCATGACCTGAGCTGAAACCAAAAATCAGTCACTTAACTGACTGTGCCACCCAGGGACCCCCCCACTTTTTTTTTTAAACAAAATTTCTCTCTCTCTTTCTCTCCCCCTCTGTCTTTTTTATTTTCTCAGATATAGGATTTCAAAGTAATGAAAAAATATCTCATTTTTTACTTGTTAGTAAATTGTTTTCTATCAAAATCAAAATTTCTTATCTCTCAAATGTGTGACTTCCAGTGTTTTACCACTTATGTGCTATCATTATAAACATACACATTTTAATAAATACAGCTCTTATGTTATTTTTAATGATTTGGTCAGATAGCATTTCACACGTAAAGTAACATCTAGGGAACAGTCACGAACCAGTGTGAAGTTAACTCCCACAAAAATCCTGAATCTTTTTTTTTTTTTATTCTTTGCCCCAGGGGTACAGGTCTGTGAATCATCAGGCTTACATCTTTCACAGCATTCACCAAAGCACAAACGCTCCCCAATGTCCAAAACCCATCCACCCTATCCCTACCCTCCCACCCCCCAGTAACNCCGTACCTCCGCCTTGGCCGTACAGCTTTTTTATTCTTTGCCCCAGGGGTACAGGTCTGTGAATCATCAGGCTTACATCTTTCACAGCATTCACCAAAGCACAAACGCTCCCCAATGTCCAAAACCCATCCACCCTATCCCTACCCTCCCACCCCCCAGTAACCCTCAGTTTGTTTTGTGAGATTAGGAGTCTCTTATGGTTTGTCTCCTTCCTCATCCCATCTTGTTTCATTATTTTTCCCTCCCTACCCCCCACGACCCCCCACCCTGCCCCTCAAGTTCCTCAAAATCCTGAATCTTGCTCTGAATTTGCGTAGTGTCCCTTGGGTGCTTCTATCAAACTAAGATTATTATCAAGCTTGTTCTGTGAAAGCTTATCTGGAGTGGGAAGTGTGTTCCATGGAGAGTGTATTTAACTTTACTAGGAAGAAAGTATTCTAAACCTTCAAAAAACTTCATTTTTAAAAAATTTTTGGAACTCCTCTAATAGTTTGTAACTTTGGGGATGAGCACGGGCTGTGGACTGCTTCTACACATCAGCTCCCCTCTTTCCAGTTGATCCACCTTCTCTGGATCTTTCTCCTAGTGATCTGGCTCCAACACCCTTGACAGATCATAATGATACACTTACTGCAGATTCCTAGTAGATGGTCAGTAAACTTAGTAGGTGATGAAGAGGGCATCTCACACATCAGAAAATGACCAGAAAAATGGGGTGTATATGTTTGTGCTCCATACCTTTGCCCTTTTATTTTTTTTAATTTTTTTTTTAAATTTATTTATTTTGACAGAGCGAGAGAGATCACAAGTAGGCAGAGAGGCAGGCAGAGAGAGAGAGGAGGAAGCAGGCTCTCCGCCGAGCAGAGAGCCCGATATGGGCCTCGATCCCAGGACCCTGAGATCATGACCTGAGCCGAAGGCAGAGGCTTTAACCCACTGAGCCACCCAGGCGCCCACCTTTGCCCTTTTAGAGACAAAAGAGACTGTCATCTGTGCTATCATCCCAGTCATTGTCATCGCTGAATAGTTTCATCAGAGTTCAACATCATACGACTTTGGCTTTATCTTGTGTAAACTCAATATGATCCAAATATAATACCTAGTAAGGCATCTAGGTCATCAGCTGTGCTGTTCCAGCACCTATATCTTTTGGAACCAGTAGTGATTGTTCTTGGCTGTTTTCTTTTATTTATTGGGAAAGTTAATCATTATTGAGAAAATATCCCTTACCCAGCTAATTCTTTTTCTGTACTTGGAGGTGTGGTGTGCCTTCCTACACGGTGGCTGTATAATTTTTGTTTGATTTTCATAAGCATTACGTTAGTGATCAGGGAAGTGTTCCAGAGACCCCTCAAGTTAGGGTAGCATTCAAGTGAGCACTGTTGATTTAGGCAGCGATTGTAACGACTATCACACATGCTCCCACTCCTGACTCCTTGCCTGGGACCGACATTATCAGTACAATGATAATTTCTATGGGACCCAACCTTGCATCAGAATTTTATCCAACACAGTCCTTTGGACCAATAGTTTTCAAATTTGGATGAACACCAGGGTAGCCTGGAGGGTGATGAAAACACACATTGCCCACCCGCAGAGTTTCTGATTCAGCAAGTCTGAGGGGAGGCCCGAGGATTTGCATTTCTAATGAGTTCCCAGGCGATCCTGATGCAGGTGGTCCAGGAATCCCACTTGAGCACCGCCGTTCTAGGCAGCCACTGTCCACCAGTGTGTGCTGGCACGTGAAAAGAAACATTGGCTTCTCCTGGTAGGCAGTGTCTCGTTTCTCTATTAGGCATAACATCTCCTTTTCCTGGGGCTTTACCTCGTTCCCTGTTGGCTCTCCAGTGTTCTTAGTATTCTCGGAACATAATTTGATATTAGCCTCATTAACACAATTATGTACAGAGAACTGTACGATATGCCAAAATACTAAATACAAAAGGATTTTTGAATTACCCACAAATTTACAGTTATTTACTCTATGAAACAATATCCTTTAAGAGTCATTCAGATGCCACTTCTTTGTGTGTTTATCAGACACAATTCTCTCTCATCTCAAGCTTATAAAAATGTTACCTCCATGAAACATACACTTGTACCCTTAACTGGATTAATGACCAATTGCCCTGTTAAGATACTAGCATTATATTAGCCAGATGGCTGTTTTATCCATCTTTGTATATCCTACAGTGCTGTATGGATGATTTACACATAGAATGCTTTTCATAAATTTTAGTGCTTCCTTAAGGAAATCACCTGAAGCGCTGGACTTAAAGAAAAAGAATGCTAAAGACTGTAGTAGGAGGGGAAAACATCGTCCCCAAAGGGAAGAGAATTCAGTCACTCACTCCTTTCCTCCTTCATTTAGCGAGTGTGGTTTAGTCCCTTCCATGAGATGAACATAGTACTGCCTCTCTACTACGACCTGGTGGTGAAAGTCAGGGAAGAGGTTCACGTGATTATAGAAGTTCAGGACCTCATACAGAGCACCTGCTTCAAGAGCTGATCCAACAGAAGCTTGAATTCTGGAGACTGAAGTCCAGAGACTGTGACTTACCAAGGTCACACAGGGAAGCAGCGTGCGAGGCAGCACTCGGCGTAGCCTGGGTGGCTTGGTGGGGCAAGGAGAGGATTGGACATTACAGCCTATTTCCCGCACTTGCGACCTCCTGTGGCAACTCCCTCAACGTCTCTGAAATTGAGTTTACCCATCAGTAAAATGGGCACAATGTAACTTGCCTTATAGTGGAGTCGTTAGAATTAACAAAAAAGAGGTAGATATAGCATAGAGCCACACGTATAGAAAACAGTCAGCAAAGGATAATGCGTGTTATTAGAGTTCTTAATGAACAAATAATAATGAGAATAGCATATATTCCTGACTCCCAGTGAAGAGCTTGGTCCATTGTTCCACGTCCATGTCCCCATCAGTGACTTCGGAACTTGGTCCTTAGCCGGTCTCAGTTTGTTGACACCCCTGGGCCCTCTCTTTATGCTCCAACTACAACACAGAACTTTGTTTATATTTTGTTTTCCTGATAGTGAATTATGTATTTAATGTTTAAGCCTAAAACAGAATAGATCAAATTGACCAAATAGTGATTTTCTGTTATGACAGGTAGGCCTTTGGAGTAGTGTTGAAATGTTTTGTGCCCTTGGCTCTGGAGGAACTGATCTGGGATATTTAAGTCAGTTGCACAGTCTCATTTTTGAATGTTTAGGGAGAAAAACCGTTTTTGATGAATCATCCTCTGAGGAAAGAGTCTGGTATTTTCTTTAGATTGTTGCATAATCAGTACCACTTATGTAATTTTCTGCCTAGAATGTGGTTGGCGACTTTTTCTGTATAGGGCCAGAAAGTAAATATTTTGGGATTTATGGGTCATAAGGGCTCAGTGACAGCTACTTACCTCTGCTGCTGGAGTGCCAAAAGAGCCATTATCTTTAGATCCATTTTAATGATTCATTTCCTTTTTGGTCATAGAACTGCATAACTGAAGAGGGAAGAGAGAAATCATTGAAAACATGACACTTAGGTGCCAATAATCCATTGTACTAAACTGACAGAAGTTATCCAAAGTACTGTATCACATCCTGTGTATTATTTAATGTTTTCTAAAGTGAAAAATGTTAGTGGCTTTCCAAACAGCCAAATAGAAATAATTCTTGGTTAGGATTAGCATCTAAAGATAATATGCAAACTAATGGTGATGATTATGTTTGACTACAGCTTTATTTACCAAAACAAGCAGTGGGCTGGATTTGACCCATGGGCCAAAGTTTCCCAACCTCTGTCTTAGAATATTATGTTCTGATTTTGGAGTTTGGCTCTCAGAAACTGCTTTTTAGTGTAGCAAAGTAAAATCTTGATTTAAAATAAAGGAGGTATATGGGCGCCTGGGTGGCTCAGTGGGTTAAAGCCTCTGCTTTCGGCTCAGGTCATGATCTCAGCATCCTGGGATCCAGGCCCGCATTGGGCTCCCTGCTCAGCAGGGAGCCTGCTTCCTCCTTTCCCTATCTCTCTGCCTGCCTCTCTGCCTACTTGTAATCTCTCTCTCTGTCAAATAAATAAATAAAATCTTTAAAAAAAAAATAAAGGAGGTATAATCTAAATTTGGAGAGCTATCAAGTCTTGAAGCTTATGCTTTCGATTGAGGTCACTAGGAAACATTTCAGTAATACGACCTCAAATGAAAGAAAAATATCTGGAGATATTAGGTGGTAAAAGGCCATTTTTTTTCTATATTTTTTATTGGGCAGTAAAGTGGAAAGTCATGGTATCTAGGAAAAGACTTTTCTGACACCCCTCAAGAAATGGCCTTACAAGGAGCTTACGAGGTTTGTGACTGAGGATTGGAAACCTTCAGTCACTTGACCCATCCAGAAACAAGTAGGGAGAAGCGTCTCAGACCCCAGAGCACCTTTCTCCATTGTGATGCCATCAGCCAGGCCTGGATGGTGGACTTCCTTCCTGTAAATAGTGCTGCGGACATTTTATTGAAATAGCTCATTTCTCCGGCTCAGACACAGTGCTGGTTTATTAGATAGACTGTCAAGTTGGAATTTTGAGATTTTCTGGGGTTTTGGGTGAAGTTTGTTAAGCTATACCTTTGCGAATTATTCTTTGGGCAGAATTAGGAGGGAGCTCTGGCTTCAGAACAATGGATAGGTTTAGCAGTGGGCATCAGAGGGTCTTTTGTTGTCAGCAGGTCTATCCCTATACAGAATACATAGTTTGTTGTGTGTGGGTGTGTGTGTCTACATGTATTGAACAAACCCAGCAAAACCTACAGGTCATTCAAAAGAACTAAAGTTAGAGGGTGGCTAATAACTCATTGCCATGAACATGCCTCTATGTCCAGGCATCATCATCCATGTAAGAATAGCACCTGGGAGGCTGAGACGTTTTAATTAGGTTGTGCCAGAAGTGTGGCCCCATTTAGAAGATTGCCCCTTCAGGTGGCTTTCTAGTTTTCCATGAATTTGCTTTGATTCCCTGGCATGTGGCGTTTTAGCCTTGCCTGAACTCGGTCCAGTATTGGGGAGCTCGGTCCTTACTAAACAGCCCTATTCCTTCTGCTGAACACGTTGGATGCTGTAGTGGTCTTTCTAGGAATGAGCCTTACTTGAACGCTGTAAATGTCCAGGCATCGCCTTGAGCTCATCTTCTTGAGAAATCTGTAGGAGGAGAAGCCCAGCATCCCCACCTCTCTGCTCTCTCCCAGTGACTGCCTGTGGCCTGTGGGTAGGTCTTTGCCTAAGCCGGGCTCCTGCCTTGTCATTATTTTTATTTATTTATTTTTTTGCTCTACTTCCCTTTTCCTCATCCTCGCTTCTTCCTTTATACTCCCCGTTTCCTTCCCATTTTTTTTTCTCTCTGGGAGGTTCTGCAGGCTTTAATGTTTTTTACCAAAGACAGACAGACAGACAGACAGACACACACACACACACACACACACCCATTTTGTGTTCTCGCTCTGAAGCTAGTAACTCTTGGGGGTCTTACTTGTCCAGATTGGTAAAGCACAAGGAAAAGGATATGACCAGTTTTAAGTCTTCCTGCTTTATAATTAGGCTGATGCATAGAGAGAGTTTAACTTGGACTCAGTTTCCCTTGGAAGGGAAGGTGGTCAAGAAGATATTTTGGGGTCTTAAACCTGACCGTGCTCATACCAACAGCCCTGCTTTCTAGGCCTGGGGTGAGCACCGCTCTGGGACATGGGAAGGCCTCTTATTCTGGGAAGAATGCTTAGCTCAAATCCGGTTAAAACCTAGAGCATTAATTCCCGGAAAACCAAAGCCCTTGCATTAAAACCCTGCTTTTCCTTGGTGTGAGGACAGTGGAGCCCTGGAAGAACACTGTGTTGCTCATGCCCTCTGGTGGCCACTTTGAAGTGTTGCAAAAGGAAAAGGAAAATCCTTGTAAGGAGTTCACTGTAATGTGATCCGGGGGCCACAAAAATCACTTTGGCTGGACGCCTGAGGGCTGAGGGTTGATGGTTCTTTTCGATGTGAATTTTAGGTGATACAAATTCAGGACCCATTCATCTAGCAAGCTACTCTCTCTCCTTTTCAGTGCACTAACAACTTCATTTGCACATTGCAGGAAGAATATGTTGGATAAGTCATTTTCCTTTTTGGAGAGAATGATTTGGACAAAAGATCTAAGAGGTTCCGCTATTGTGAAAAGCCATGTGACAGGTGTTTGTAAATTACTGATCTGCTACCAAAATATTCAAATATCTGGTACCTCTGATTTCTGATCTCCTTTCCTTTTGCAATAGCAAAATAGGCTAATTTTTATCCTTTTAATTTTTTTATGATTATATAATTCTTCTTTAAAAAGAAAAGATACCCTTGAATTAAAGCTAGAGAGACACCCATTATCTAATCTCTTTGCAGCTGTAATTGGGAGATGTTTCTAGAAAATGGGGTGTTTCTAGAACCCTGCACTTGGTGTTGTGTACTGAAGAACAGCCATACAGCTTCCCAGCAGGTGTGTTCTGAGTGGTGTTAGCCTCCAGACTGCTCTGTTGAGCCTGGACCAGACCCCCAGCAGTCTTGTCCATGTATTCTGCTGTGTCCGACAAAAACCATCTTTTGCTTTTGTGCCCTAATGCAGAGTTTTGGTGAATGCGGGTCCTGGACCCTGTGTGTAGACCACCCCCCACCCTGCCCTGGGTTTGGATGCTAACACAGATGCCATCTAGTGAAGACTGTGAGGATTTGCCTGGGCTGAATGCTCGCAGGGACATGGGGAATATGGGTGGGGCTGGAGGAAACACAGTAGCACACAGTAAACAGTAGGTATTATTATGACTGTGTCCAGTTGTCTTTATTCATGTTGATGTTTTATTTTGCATTTTCTCTCTGGGAAGGGAAGGACTCATGGCATTTCTGCCAGTCTTACAATGACCTTTCTTCCCAGTTTCTTGATCATTTGTTTTACCTTTTACCTACCTTTTGCTTTGTCTCTTTTCACAATGGATTATTTCCTCCCCTACCCCCCATCCTGCTCCCAAGGGGGGCAAAGGTGGTGGTGGTGGTGAAGGGTGTTTTCTGAGACCAATTCCCACGTTGTGTTTCTGCAACAGCAGAAATGAAGGAGAAGCTAGTTTTTAGTGATTGGAATACAGACTCTATTATGGGCTTTTGGTTTTATTTTCCCCATTTTAAATTTAATTCAGAAAATAGTGACCAACCTGGGGAGGTATGGGATGGTAGACAGCATCCTTCTCAGTCACTCGCTGGCTTTAACCTGCTTGATCGCTTGCACTTTTTTTTTTTTTAAGCCACACATATTTTTTCCCATATGATAAAAATTCCATTTTGAGAGGAAATGAGAAGATGGATATAGTACCTCATTCTTTATTTAATCAATGTTTCAGTTTCTTTGAACATTTTTATTATAAGTAATAATGCAACATGCAAACGTTGTGCCTAAATCTGGGTGTACAATTTTCTCTTTTATTTCTTTGCAGATGTGTTGTGTCCCATAATCTGAGCCTTTCAAGATTCTCGTTATAGAATTGCCAGCTCACTCTAGGGCAATATCCCCTTCTATTGCTCACCCACCCATAGCATATACACAGTCTGCTTTCCACTTTTCACCTACACTGTGTGTAGATTATCTTTGTTAATTTGATAGAGAGAACATATTATATTTGTTTCAATTTCTTCTTTTTTAAAAGATTTTATTTATTTGTCAGAGAGAGAGAGGGCACAAGCAGGCAGAGTGGCAGGCAGAGGCAGAGGGAGAAGCAGGCTCCCTGCGGAGCAAGGAGCCCGATGTGGGACTTGATCCCAGGACCCTGGGACCATGACCTGGGCCGAAGGCAGAGGCTTAACCTACTGAGCCACCCAGGCATCCCTTGTTTCAATTTCTATTAGTAATTTTGGTCCCTCAGATGCATTTGGTTATAAGCTATTTGCTTCTCTTTTGTGCAAAACCTGTTCCATCTGTTATTGCTGCTGCTTATTCTTCTCTTCCCTAGATATGTTCCCATATATTTTTCTAATTTTCCATTTGCCTTCTAAGTTGCTTATAAAGTTTCGTTGCAAAATCATTTCAAATCTTTACAATCCTATCCTAGAGAGTTTCTTCCTTTGTTTTTATAAGGGCCTTTCTCTCTTTTTTTTTTTTTTTTTTTAAAGATTTTATTTATTTATTTCACAGAGGGAGAGAGATCACGAGGAGGCAGAGAGGCAGGCAGAGAGAGAGGGGGGGAAGCAGGCTCCCCACTGAGCAGGGAGCCCGATGCGGGCCTTGATCCCAGGACCCTGAGATCATGACCTGAGCCGAAAGCAGAGGCATTAACCCACTGAGCCACCCAGGCGCCCAAGGGCCTTTCTCTCTTGAAAGGGATACACACCAACCTATATTTATTCTCGTTGCTGTTTGGTTTGACATTTTTCCTTTATCTCTTTGATCTGCCTCAAGTTTATTTTTGATTTTCTGGCTCAGAGTAGGAACTTAGATTTACTTTTTGCCAAATGGCTATTTAATTAGCAAGGACTAAATATTCCTTTCCCTAATGATTTGATTGCCACTTTTTAATTGTGTATTAAAATGCAATACCCATTAGGGTTGTTTCTTGGATTTCTCTTTGAATCCTACGGATTTTTTTTTCTTTTGTTCATATGCCAGCACCACACTGGTGTTACTGTATCAAAAGATCACAATCAGTACTCTTTTGCAAAGATTGGGGTTTGCTTCACGTTGGAGTACCTTCTCTGAACACCAGACGGCGAGAGATCACTGACTAGCTGCTCTATGCAAGCAGCAGAAACACAGCTGACCAGTGTATGAGGTTGTCATTCGAGAGCCAACTTGAGACTTTTAGAGAGGCAAACACCCACCCAGAATCACAGGTAGTGTTGGCTTTTCTCCACTTGTTGGGTTGTGATAGCCTGCCAAGCTCCCTTAGCAAGTAAGTGGAGCTGATTTTTGAAACCCGTTTCTGTTGATTCCTTTCCCACTTTGATACAGAGCATCCTTGGTCAGCCATGCTTGTCTGTATAGCCTTTAATGTGTTCCCACAACGGAGCCCTCTCCTCTGGAGATTTCTGTTGTATTTTGTTTTGGGATGCTGTGCCTCCTGACCATCTTACTAGAAGATCTTGATGCTCTCCCATTTTATAGAGTCAGTTAAGTTATTCTTTCAGGGGGGTCCCGTCACAATTCTTATGAAGTGCCTTGGACCGAGACCGGCATGTTCCCTGTATCTGCTGCACGAAACAAATTGCCTTACATCCAACTGACGATCATTGACTTGAACTTAATGTAGCACATCTTCCATTCGGTTGATTGGGGCTTCTCTAGAGCAAGTGGTTTTATCAGTCGTTCATTTCTGTGTCAGTAGAACACACAACCCATTGCATGCTGTGTTTTAAGTAGTTCTCTTTCCTTACTTCGTTTCATCCTGAGGTTGATCTGGTGTGTTCTGCTGCAGGGTGTGTGGGTGTTTTATACAGAGAATTAAATTCAGAGGGTGTGTCAATATATTTCTGTACGTCCTGTGATTTACTTGTGGCGTGGTTGTGATCTTCATCCTGTCATGCCCTCACACCTCAAACACAACACATTGAATTCGAGGCAGAGAGCACACCATGCAAAGGTGAAGGGTATTAGTCCAGAGACCATCCCTGTGTAACAAGTTACCACAAAGCTTAGCAACCCCAAACCACGCCATGCTCATGAATTCCGGGGATGGGAATTTCCACAAGGCACGCTGTGAGTGGCTTCTCTTTGCCACACACTGTCTGCTGTCTCCGCTGGGAAGAATTGAAGGTTGGGAATAACTCTCCTGTTGGGAGTGACCATCTGGGGGCACAATGGCCTGTTTATGCCAGTGCTGGGAATCTTCTGGAAGACCAGTTGCGTTCCACTCGAGGCCGCTCTGTGAAACCTGGTGCCTCAGAGTTGTCATGTCTCTTTTGTGGTATCCGAGTCTCCAGGGCACAAGGCAGGAGCTGAATCACCCTGTGTGGCCCAGCCTTGGAAAGAAAACTGTGTGACTTTCTCCATGATGCATTGGCTGGAGCCGTCATCCCAATTCAGAGGGATGGGACAGGCGATGCTTTAAAACTGCTGTAGCGGGCGCCTGGGTGGCTCAGTGGGTTAAAGCCTCTGCCTTCGGCTCAGGTCGTGATCTCAGGGTCCTGGGATCGAGGCCCGCATCGGGCTCTCTGCTCTGCAGGGAGCCTGCTTCCTCCTCTCTCTCTCTCTGCCTGCCTCTCTGCCTATTTGTAATCTCTCTCTCTCTCTCCGTGTCAAATAAATAAATAAAATCTTTAAAAAAAATAAAAAATAAATAAAATCTCTCTCTCTCTCTCCGTGTCAAATAAATAAATAAAATCTTTAAAAATAAATAAATAAATAAATAAAAATAAAACTGCTGTAGCTGTGAAGACTTTACACTGACATGGATCTAAATCTGAGGGTTGGCTCTGGGAACTCACTAACGCTCCTCATCTTTAAAACAACAATAGAAGTCATGCCATCCCTTACCGTTTTTGGAGGATTAAATAAGAGCGTGCCTGCCCTCGATGTTACTGCAAAGCTCCCATCCGTTGTCTCTTCTCCATGGAGGCTGCTGTCTGTTTCATTAGTTTTAAATTTACGCTCAAACAATAGCCTGGGCTGAGGACATTTTTAGGATTTGTATGACTAGAAGGGAGAAAGTTAGGGTATGAATAATGCTGTGTGCTTTGGCAGTGCAGATTTCTGGAGCTCCCAGCGCTGACCAGCGTACAGACCTGGTAGCCTGTGGCCTTTGCAGGGACTCTGGGCAGTTACATTCATGGGTCATGTGGCTTACTCTTGTCTTCCTTTTTGCCCTAACCCACTTTATAGTCTCTTTACATGGCTGCATCCTGGTCACTGCCTCCCGTCTCCTTTCCACTGTTGTTAGGCCTTTTCGTAACTTTATCTGGGTCCTTCCTCATTTGACGTTACAGGGACTGTCACACCTGATGCATAAAGCAGAGGTTCACACCCCTGCGTGCTTTGGATCAACAACACAGCTGTAAACATCGCTCAGTGACCAATTCACCAAAAGCCAATTTGTCCAATAATCTGTTCACCAAATGGCCCATTTACCAATTTACTGAATTCGTCAGTATATTGACAATGTTTTCTTTTAATCCATATTTATAAACTGGTATGTAGAAAGTTATCAGATGAGAATTTTTAAAAACAGCTGAAGGTCGCTGGGTCATATTCGTTAATTGGTTTATGAAGATAGAATGGAAACAGAGTTTTAAATATTTAATTTGTGTCAGGCCAAAAAAATAAAAAGTAAAATAAAATAAGTAAAATAAAAAAAATTAACGGGGGAGTGACTGGACATACCATAGCCCAGGCTGCAGAGCCCAGAAAGGGGATGAATGACTGAGGCCAGAAAAGAAAAAGATATTAGGGGGAAGATGGATAGCGAGCAGAGCCTGGGTGGGGGGTAGGTGGAGCGGAAGGAAGTTTAGGGAGGCCATGGTGCAAGGGGGGAATCTGAAGGTCCCAGAAGGACCTTACTCCAACGGCTCTACTATGTCCCATTTATTTACTCCATACAAACTTATAAATAGTCAAAAATAAGCAAGTTTTGGTAAAATTATAAAGAAACAAGTTTTGGTAAAGCTGGTTAAGTTCAGATCATTGATCCCACTGTAAGCTGGTCATTGGAAATTGTTTCAGATACTATATTTTGGTAAATGGCTTTACCACTATGTTGCAGGGTCTGTTCATGGGCAGATCTTGACCAAAGTGTGATTGGGGTAGTATCCATGGCAGGTTCCCTTAGAGGAGAGGAGTCCATCATATTCAGGAGAAAACTTCAGGTATAGTTCCGCTAAGATGTGCTAGGGGCAGAACTCTAAGATGGTTGGGTAGGAAATTGTTCTTTTGTGCTTGGTAACAAGAGAACAGCTCCAGAAAGCATGAAGCCACCATTTGCAGAATGATGGGCGAGGGTGGTTCTGGGAATAAGCATGCTCCCTTCATTTTTAATTGTAGTGGATAGAATGGGGCTTGGAATTCAACTCGACTTGACCGTAACTGCTACCCTAAGTAATACAGAGTTCGCTCTACAGAGGAAAAGTTGTTTCTTCTTTCCCATGTGACTGAGGAGGAATGCTCTCTGAATTCCAGCAAACGCCCACTGTGGTTTCTGGACGTCAGAACTTGATGGAGAAATCTCAGCTTCACTGCTAGGGGGCAGCAGCAGCTGTTCAAAAATCACTAGCTGTTTTTCTGGAAATCAGTTCTGGCTCTTATTTCAGCAGCCTCAAAGGAAGTCAGAACGTACGGGTCCCGTATAAAAATGGCTCAGGCTTGGTTGTTTTCTGCCAAGAAGAAAAATTCCGAAGATGTGTAATATTGGAAAGATTCTAAATGTACGCTTATAAATAGTTTGATTAGTCACTTATTATTTTAAGCCGGAGGATAAGAAAAACATCAAATTTATACTTTCCATGTTTCCAAATACTGTTTATACAGGATGAGTTCATTGATGTGTATCTCAGTTTCCCTAAAGACCTGGCAAATAATTTTTAGCTTGGATCAACTCTTAACATCACCTAACAAGGGGCGCCTGGGTGGTTCAGTGGGTTAAAGCCTTTGCCTTTGGCTCAGGTCATGATCTCAGGGTCCTGGGATCGAGGCCCGCATCGGGGTCTCTGCTGGGCGGGGAGCCTGCTTCCCCCTCTCCCTCTGCCTGCCTCTCTGCCTACTTGTGATCTCTCTTTGTCAAATAAACAAAATCTAAAAGAAAAAAAAGATCGCATAACAAAAGTTATCAGATATTAAAATAATGTAAACTTAATGTAAGAATGTGGAGGTAATTTCTTTTCACAAACAAATAACTTCTCTGAGAAGTGCATTTAATTAGAAAACTTTTCTAGCCTGACAACTTTTCTTTTGAAGAAACTGTATGACTGACGTGTTTTTACTTGGCAAATGAGCTTTGTTGATAGCAAATAAGGAGGTTTTTTCCTACAAATATTACTTTTGCATGGATTTTTATTTTTAATTAGGAATGTTAGGTTTTTAAAAACCATATTTTATTTATATGCACAAATATACACATAAATGACTATTAAGCCAATTTATAGAAATATATTTATGGGCACAAAGGAGACTGATGTGTTATTGATCAAAAAAAGCAGGTAAAAATATAATACGAAGCCTGGTTCCTTTTTTTTTTTTTTTTTATCAGAGAGAGAGAGAGAGCGCTCGAGCATTCAGGGAGGGCGTGGGGCAGAGGGAGAGGGAGAGAAAGAATCTCAAGCAAACTCCTAGCTGAGTGCAGAGCCCGACATGGGGCTTGATCTCACCACCCCCGAGATCATCATCTGAGCTGAAACCAGGAAACAGAACCTGAACTGACTGAGCTACCCAGGCTGGTTCCCTTTTGTGACAAGTGTGTGAGTGTGTGTATAAAGTCTAGGTACATATCACTGTATTACTAGATTGTAGTAATTTCCTTTCTTTCTTTTTTTAAAGATTTTTAAAATTTATTTGTTTGACAAAGAGAGATCACAAGTAGGTAGAGAGGCAGGCAGGTAGAAAGGGAGAAGCAGGCTCCCCGCTGAGCAGAGAGCCTGATGCGGGACTTGATCCCAGGACCTTGAGATCATGACCTGAGCCAAAGGCGGAGGCTTAACCCACTGAGCCACCTAGGCACCCATAATTTTCTTTCTTTCTAGTGCATCTTGAATTTCTGCTTCTCAACTATGGCCATGAGTTATATTATAAAAATCAAGAAGTTTATAATTACAGCTTCATTACAGATTTATTTTATTTGCATATTAGATTGATTCTTGAGCCAATGTGATATGGTCTGTACCACTTATCACTATTGTTGCTTCTGACCCCTTTTTCCCCCTATAACTCTCTTGATGTGGTAGGAGAGAAATAAAATTCCAAGAGAACAAATATGGTTCTTGAAGACTCTCCCCTTTTGATAGACTTGAGTTGTCCTGTGTCCTTCTCACTGAGCTTTCTATCATTTTCACCAGATTATATTGCAAAGTGATCCGAAATCCCCAATGAATAATATTAGGATGGTAGGTAAAGTGGTAGCCAGTACCCATAAATACTTAGTGCTGTTTAGTTTTTAAAGTGTGTTTTTTTTTTAAGATTTTATTTATTCATTTGAGAGAGAGAGCACAAGTAGGCAGAGAGGTGGGCAGAGAGAGAGGAAGAAGCAGGCTCCCTGCTGAGCAGAGAGCCTGATGCAGGGACCCTGAGATCATGACCTGAGCTGAAGGCAGAGGCTTTAACCCACTGAGCCACCCAGGTGCCCCTTTTTAGTTTTTAATTAAATCCTTTCTTTCCAGGAATGCTCAGATTGTTTCAGGGCAATGTCCTCAAATCACATGGGATCTTGAAAGAAGTATGTAAGGAATTTTCTATTCAATTTCTGCAGAAAAATGGTGATAGAAATTACACAACATTAGAGAGGGCTATCAAAGGGACATTACAGAGACAAATTGGTGCATGCTATCTTGGATAGGTAAAATAAATGAATATTTAAGTAATACTGCATATGTTGTTCTGTACTCATCCCCTTTTAAATTATTGAGTAGTAATACTAAAAAATAATAGCAGTTGCTGTGGGACTCCCAGTAAATGGCTGGAGTCTATTATTGAAAGATATTGGTTCATTCAGTTCTCGTGATAATCCTAAGAGGTTGGTATATATTTTTTAAGATTTTATTTACTTATTTGAGAGAGAGTGAGAGAGAGAGCCCAAGCAGAGGGAAGGGGCAGAGGCAGAAGCAGACCCCCTACTAAGGGTATCCAGATGCGGGGCTCCATCCCAGGACCCTGGGATCATGGCCTGAGCTGAAGGCAGATGCTTGACCGACTGAGCCACCCAGTCGCCCGAGGTTGGTATATTTTTTATAAACAGGTGAAGATAGTAAGACATAAGGAAACAGTAAAATTGCCCAAGGAAGGAAGGGGGGTTTTATTAAAAGGAAGTTATGGGAAGGAAGGTATGGGATTTTCATCCCCATGCCATCTTATTTCAAATGTCACGCTTTCATGGTTCACCAATTTCTAATACCTGTACCATGCACGTTAGACAAGTTTTGGGCATACATCCTACTTTCTAGAGCTTTGATTTGGAGGAATCTAATATTATGTACATAGGTGCGCCTAGTAAAATGATTTTAATGTTGAAATAATTTTCTGAAATACAGGGTAGAAAAGCTTTGAGCTGTTGGTATTGTTGTGTGAACGTTGTTCTCAGCAGAGGTCAGTATTCTGCTCTGCACTGAAATTCCAGGGAAGGAACTAGTAAACAGCTTCTCCCGGTGGTTTTTGATGACCTAACCCTTTCAGTCCATGGAGTATCCCTCCAGGTGGGGTTCCGTGGAGCAGGGTCGGGGAAGCCCCAGATTGCTTCCTCTTGGGGTCCGGGTGTTCTTCTTGCTCGGCCCCCCAGCTCCCTGGGGCTGCCTTATCTCAACCACCAGCTTTTCTTGCTTTTGTTAGTTTCTTCTGCCTCCTACATTATAAGCGACTGCCACGTTTATATTTCTAAAGCTAGGCTCTGATCATTTTTACTCTCCTGTTCATACTTAAATCTGACTTTCCTTCCACACTGAAATAATTCCAGATGGACGAAGGACTTACGTATAAGAAATGAAAAACTGCAAGATTAGTGGAAGGAAACATAGCTGAGCTAATTTAAAATTATATAGTGAGAAAATTTCTTCCGAGCAGAATGTCAGACTACAAAGCCATAAATAAAACTTTGGTAAATTTGACTAAATAAAAATGAAAAAACAAAACAAAACAAAACCCAAACTTACTGCAAGAAAGAGCTTAAGCATAAACAAATTATGACAAGATTTATAGCCAATGGCTGATTTCCATAATTAAAGACTCATTCAAATCCTGAAGCAAATAACCATGAGATCTTAGAAAAATGGACAAGTGATATGAATGTGAATTTCTCTGGCAAAGAAATACAGAGGTCACTAAAATACGAAAAGATCCTAAACTTCACTCAACATGTCAAAATTAGAGAAAAATAGAGATACCGTTTTTCCACCTTCTGTTCTTTTAAAATAAAGGCATATAACATCCAGTTTGGGGGAGCATGCAAAGAAACAAGTACAAAACATACACTCTTGGTGGGTATGTAAATTTGGCAAACTTTGAAAGAACAATGTGACAATGTCTATCCAAACCAGAAAGGGTTTGGATATTCATGTGCCCTGCAGTTCCAAAGTTAAAAATTCCCTCTGAATATACTCATGCACTCCAAGAGAGTCATACAAGAATACTTATTATAGTATAGTTTGCACTAGTAAAAAAAAAAATGGAAGTGATGTAAATACCCATTTTTTGGTGGCTGGCTGGTTACATAAGTAATGATAATTTATGGAGTGGGTTAAAGAAAACCCTGGTGAACCTGTTTTTTTTTTTTTAATTGTGAAAGCATGAAGTCCAAGACATGTAAGATGATTACATTCAAGTTAAAATCAATTCTTGTTTTTTTTTCCTATAATAAACCTATGAAACCAGCCCATTAGAGAAATGGAAATGAGGAAAGTCTGAGAGAGTAGAGACTCTCTTTTTCATTTCATACTGTCCCGAGACCGGTGCATGTCTTATATGCGTGTGAAGAAATTAAAATAAAAAAAAAATAAGTCAAAAAGAAAAAGAACAGAAAACACAAAACCATCCTATATTTCTTACAGAACAAAACTAAACTCCGTATTTTGTTATTTTAAAGCCTTTTGGCCTCTGACTCAAACCTGCCTTTTAAACTTTATTTCTCATCATATTTTTCCCACCGATTTCCCAGGTTGATTGAAGTGCTGCCTTGGCACACAGAGCTTGCCCTCCTGCTCTCCTCCTTGCTAGCTCCGATGCCAGTGGCCCCCGCTACAGTGACCTCAGCGTGCGAGTCTACCCATATCTCAACCGACCCCTTTCCTCTCAGCCTCACGGGGACCCCCCAGAGCTCCTCTCCCCCACCTGTGAGCTGGCATCACCCCCGAGTTCAGTTCTGCTTTGACACTCACGTCTCAGGCCTTGCGTTACATTTACGGTGTGCCTGCCGCCCGTCAGGGGCCGGAGACTGGACTGAAGCAGACCCCAGGACGGAGGGGCCTTGCTGACCCCCCATCGTGCCTAGCACCGAGCCAGGCTCTGCAGCCAGCCGTTCGTGTTTGTGGCACGTGAGCCCTGTCAGCAGGCTTGACAGAGCGTCGTGTCATTGAGCAGGAGCAGAAATAAGGACGGTCACACGCCGTGGTCATGAGTATAAATTGGTACAGCGTTTTTTGGAGGACCAGTGAATGGTCGTTAGACAGTGTCGGTAGGCAAGCTTCGAACCCCCGTGTGTTTGGAGTGTAGCAGGAAACTCGGGCCCTGGCCGCTTAACACCTTGCTCTTCTCAATCTGAGGTTGTGTGGGACCCCCGCCGGGTCCACATGGCAGAATTGGGGGGCCACGCCAGGACGCAGGCGCCCGTCTGGCCTCCTTGCTCTTTCTTCTCCCAGAGTGCCACGCTCCCTCTTTCTTCCAAAGAACCTCATTGTTTAGGAAGCTCCCAGTGAAAGAGGGTAAAGTCCACCCATTCAGGTGTCATCTCATCATCTGTATAATCGGGGAGTTGCATTCCTGAGCCGCCGACCCCTTTTCAGAACCTGCCTAGTTGAGATGTCACTTCCCTGACAGTGAGGCACTTAGGCTCCCAGAGAAAATCACAATGTGCTCCCCCCTTTCTCAAATTTTCCCTAACAATTAACGCCACACTAACTTGACACCCTCTTTCCTTGTTTGGCTTTGTAAACCCTGGTCCCTTTTTCTATTAATTCCAGACATTAATATTTTCTTTCACGCAACTGACGCCATTCACCCGTGAAACCGTTTGAACATTATGTAGCTGTCAAGATGCCTGGGGATTACCCAGTATGCTTTGCCTGTGAGAAAGTGACACCACCGAGGCCTGGTTTTGAGATGTTTATTTTGAGAGTACGCTGACAAGCATGAAGGCCCGATCCCAGAGTGGCAATTTCATTTAATTAAAGGCCTCTTTTTATTATAGTTTCTCCCCTGCTTTTTTTTTTTTATATATATATATATCCGAATGATGGTTAAAGTCTGACTTGCCAGAGGTGTTCTCATGTACTGTAAAAGGGAGTGAAGGGGGGGGTTGCTCACTCACTAGTGACTCTTCCACTGAATGGCTATGAATGCATTCCTTTTTACTGTCCTGTTCAGAGCTGCCAGTGAACACTGGGCATGTGCGCGTGTGTCCCTGTGTGTCCAAGTCTTTAAAATAAAGACCGTGGGGGGCTTCGGTCTCTGTGTTGCCAAACTTAAAATGCGAGAGCCGAATATGTATGTTTGTACGTGGATGGTTTCATTTCTTCGTCTTAGAGTTAGAAGTCTTGCAATACTAGAAGGCTGGCACCCAAATTATACCTTGAGTCATCTATGAAGGCTTCTAAACAATGTATATTATCTTGCTTTGTAGGCAAATCCCTTTCTCTTAAAATAGTTGGGAAAGGGATCACATTTGTGTTCATTTTTAATATGGCAGCTAAATAGAAGCCAAAAAAAAAAAAGAGCTAACGAAAATAAAAGCTCAAGGTAATAAAGGACGGGTATTAATGACTTGGTAAAGGTTTGCAACAGAGCAGCCTAATTAATTTTTGAGATAATATCTTTGGCTATTTTGACTTGACTTTATAGCAAGAATTCATGCCCGTAAATTTAGGGGACCTGTGTTGGGCACCGTCCACGGCACCTGGGATATCTGTCAGGAAATATATGTTGGTCTTTGTGTACTTATTCACGATTGTCTGTTTCACCTTCCATTATAATATCCTAACTCCTCAAATTAGATTTTTTCTTTCTTTGTGGCATGATTGGCTGGTCTTCAGTTCTCTCCTCATGGTTGCTCATTCATTTGTGCCTTCTTTCTTTATCATTCACTGGGTATTAATGCACAAGTATGTCCCAAGTAGAGTTATGCAATGGACATGCACAACAGAGAATTCACAGTGTATGTTTACAGCACCCCGCCCCCCCCAAACTGATCTGCAAGTGGGGAGGAGGGTTCGTCATCAGCCCTTCTTTCTGCTTTGGATATCGTAGCTGGAGGGATATTATTCATTCTTTTTGGCATCTGTTTCAAAGCTCCCCAGGGGGAGCAGGGCAGGTCAGGGGTGCCGGCCCTGAGGCCAGCTGAGGGCCTGGCTGGGGTGGCGTTCAGCCGGCCAGGGCGAGACAAAGTTCGCTGGCTTTGCTGCAGGTGCAGGAGGCGGCAAAGAATGGCAACTTTGTCAATTTAATCTCTCTGCTCCCCCCGCCCCCAGTCCTAGTCTTCGTCCCATGGCCCTATCTTTTGAGCCGGTGGTTCCAGAGATTGATTTATTTATTATGATTATGTTCGAAAGTACAGAGTTCTGTTGAGTCAGCCATCTGGCCAAGTGTTTGAAAATGGTTTCTTTCCCTTTTCACAGACTTGCTGCCCTTGTTGGGAGGGGTGGGTTTCTCCCCAGGACTCCTGACACCGTCGGCTGGTGCCGGTGAATTTTGTTTCTGGAATTTTTGTGGGTAGTATAGTGATGACATACCCAGAAGGAAACCAAACAGAAAAAGTTCAAGGAGCCCATTTGTATTCTACCACGAAAGGCAAAGAAGAATCAGTCATTTACCCCAAATTGTTTCATTTTTCTCTCCTCTCCACCTCTGGGGCCTTCAATCCCTGCATAGGGAGACATTTGTCCTGGGTGTGCTCAGTGAAATGCTTTGAGCCAGGGGAGTGTGGAAAGAATCTTTACTTAATGGAGATCCTGGGCTTTAACATCTATTTCTAAAACCTGTCTTGCTCTCTTTTTTCTTTTAAAGGCACAAGCGATCCCTATGTGAAATTTAAGCTGAATGGGAAGACGCTGTACAAAAGTAAAGTCATATATAAGAACTTGAACCCAGTTTGGGATGAGATAGTTGTACTTCCAATTCAAAGCCTTGATCAAAAGCTCCGTGTGAAGGTAATCACAGATGGCTTTTCAATCTGCTCTTTGGTTAAACACATTGATTTCTCAGCAATCTTTGCCCCCTTAAAAAGGCCACGTCCCCAAATTCTTTTATTATCATTATGCTCTGGGTGAAAAATATTAGTGTGGAAGGGATTATTTATACCCATTGTTGAAACTGTATGTTTTTCTCAGATCAGTGGTATATACTCTGCAGAAAATCAGAGTGGAAATAATATCTCCATTGATTGTGTTTAAAGTTATTGCACGTGGAAGAATTATTACAGCTGGTGCAGTGGCGACAAGTAGGAAAGCCTTTCTCATTAGGAATAAGTTTATACTTAATAGAGCTTTAAGCTACCGGTTGTAAGCATCAATTGCTCTAACATCTGGGTTAAAACTGCATGAGTTGAGTGCAGGATGGGGTTGCTGTAGAATCTTTAGCAAATTTCTATTTAATTGGCAGATCTGCTCACCGTGGAAAATACTAAATTTTAATGAGACACCATTTAAACTACAGAGAACGGTCCATTGTGCATAACATTTTAATGCATATGAATCCTGCCTTAAGAGTGTTTTCTGCTGTTGTTTTGGCCATGGTAGGCAAAATGGGCAAGTTTGAATAATCTTCAGTCTCACCATCAGCTTGGCCTGATTCCTCCTTAACTGTACTGTGCAAATTATTTTTTAGATCTAGAAGACTGAATTCAAAATTCCCAGCCTATCGCATTTATTAATAGTTCAATAAATTCAGTTGGTTTACCTTAGTAACATGTGTTACTGGTCTCTTCCGTCTTTGTAGGTATACGATCGAGATTTAACTACATCTGATTTCATGGGTTCTGCATTTGTCGTTCTCAGAGATCTTGAGCTTAACAGGTATTGTATTTTTTACCTTCTAATTGTGATTTTGAATTTTAGAGGGGAATCAAGATAACTTTCAATGACATTTGTTTAGATTAAATGAAAAAAAAATCTGAATAAATGAAAGCATGCTTTAAAATGTGAATTTTTCTATGATTTTAGCTTTTATCTCCCAAACATATGAGTCAGACATTAAATCTTCCACAGAGTGTTCTGAAATGTGTATTGGATCTTGAACTGTTAGTGTTTAGATCCATTGACCTACCTAACCTAAAAATAAAACAAGTATTTAAATTTTATTTGGGCAGTTAGAGAAAACAATCCATTAACCAACTGTTGAATTAGGCAATGCCCAACAGTTCCCCTACTCTGAAGATGGTTGGGTTATTTTTACTGAATTTGGTGCTTTTTAAAACTGGTGTCTCCCTCTTATGCCGAGGCAGGAGAGTTTCTCTGGAAGCTCTCGATGCATCATAAGAGTATATAGTACTGCCTGTGAGTGCTAATGTTATTTGTTGCTTTTTGCTTGTAGAACGACTGAGCATATTTTAAAATTGGAAGACCCAAACAGTTTAGAAGAGGACATGGGGGTGATTGTATTAAATTTGAGCCTAGTGGTAAAACAGGGTGATTTCAAGAGACATGTAAGTTTGACCCTTTTGTTCTTTTCCAAAATTCTTCACTGTAATTGTCCTTTCCTAACTGGGTTACCAGATGGCTGGCATTTTTCGTGATTATTTTTGGAGGGAAATAAATAATTGTATCAAGATGTAAAGTATCTATCTGTGGTTCTACGCATCCTTTCTTTTTGGAACTCTAGAAAGAAAACCCTTTAAGGAATGATCTCTACTCTGACTGGGGGTGTGGATGTTGCTATTATTAAAGTGCATATGCTTCTCCTAAGTGTAAGATTTCCATTAACTATTTTCTAGTACTAGATAACTTAGACATTATTCAGTTATGCAAAGCAGTTCCCGGGACTTAATTACTACATTGTAAATTATTAAGGTGATCAAATACATATTTGTAGCATTCCAGTTTATTTTGTTTTCTTTCAGCTATCGCATTTTCTGTTGAGACTACTTTCAGGAAGACATAAATTTTAATATCCTCTGATCTATTATCACATGGATGTTTCTAGTTAATGCGTGGCCTATTGAAGATCTCTCTAACACCAACAAAGCATTGGATTTTATGACGATTTGACTGGGACTGTGTTCTTATGAGCAGATCTGCGACTACAAATCATAATCTAGTTTTATATGCAGGGGTCAGACCTTATAATTCCAAGAATTAAAATAAGAACAAAAAGCATCTTTGATCAGAACTTATTTGAAAGGTGTTTCTAAAGCCAACTAAAATACATACTTGGAAAAGGACTAGAATGTGTTCAAATTCAAGCATGTTTAGACTCTGGTATGAAAATTGGAAATTAGGCCTCCAGTAGTACTTCTCAAATTCAGTCAGTGGGGTCAATGGGAGAATAGTCTTCATTTTGACTCGCCTTTGCTTTTAGTTGTAATTTATTTCCGTGGTGAAAATCGGGACTGATTTAGCTGAAAAGTGACTTTTTAGTTGCCAGAAAGTCAACTCAACCGTTGCTATTTTTAATTTGAATTCTTTACTTATGAGCATTTACTTGACGGTAACTGGGGGGAAAAAAACCCTCCCATATATTAATTTTTTAAAGAAATAGTCCTTTGGAAACTAGAAGCCTCAATAAAGCTGGTGTTGTGATGTTAAAGTATCTTAAATTGATGTCGAACATAAACTTTTTTTTTTTTCCTATCCAATATAGTGAAGGAGGGTTTTCTTCTCTCCTTGACAGTATTGCTATTATTAGATTTGGTGTTAAGTGTGTGTGGTAGGTGGCTGGTTCCTTGAGTTGGACACCATGCTAAGATAACATGCGGTGTAAATAAGTGTCATTGGCCCCATCCTTGAGCAATTGCTGGCTGACACGTGCTGAAAGTTTTCTTACGTATTCAAGTGATGCTCGGAAACTTGGATACTTTCTCATAAAAACAGCTGCCTATGTATCCATGTTGTGAATGTTTCTCTGGTATATTGGATTATGTCTAGCAGTCATAGAGCCCTTAAAATATATTTAAATATTGCCAAAATTTGGAGTTTTAAAGTAATGCCATTTTAGTTAAAATGCATTTCAAATTGCAGAGGTATTAATACGAGGTGCTGCCTGAATGTGCTTTTGTCAAACATCTCAAAGAAAAACTTTTCAAAGTCCTGAAAGGAGCCACACTTGTTATCGTACTGAGTTTGGCCCTTTTTTCCTCTGGCTCCCACCCCCCACCCCCCATCTCTTTTCAGGAGTTTGGCAGACTGTATATCTGTTTGCTTCTATACTTTCTCATTTTCTTTGTTCTTTGCTTGTCTGGTAGAGATCTAGGGTACAATATATTTCCTATATATATATTTTATGTGGCATTATAATATAGAAAACCCTGCCTGCTCTCATTTGTTCTGATCGGGAGTTTTATTTTTCTGTTTATGTACTTGATCAAAGTATCTCCAAGCAAGTATCTATCTGGGGCTGTGTGTGGTTATTCAACTTATGCCGTGCCTATGGGGGCCTTTGGGATAGAGCAGGTATCAGAAAACGTTTGTTCTTTTCACTAAGTGAATATTTAAAGATATCCTTGTGTGAAGTTTTTACATGGCAATAACTAACACTCAAGTCTGGAAAGACGAGATCATTCGATTGGGAATCACTTGTTTGTAAATTTCCACCGTGACAGTCTTTGTCACTTGAGAACCAGAGTGACAGAAATCTGAACATGAGCAGAATGTCGGTGAACTCACCCTCACATCCAGGGATTTAAGTATACATGGACACAGTAGAGTCGGAAGGCAGGTGCTGGGTGGAAGGCTGACAAACCCACCATCTGTTTCTTTTCCTTGGGTTGTAGTTGAAATTGTGGGCTCGGTCATCAGACGGTCTGGATTTGAATCCCAGCTCTGCTACTTTCATGCTTTGAGAAGTTAAGTGATTAGGTCACATTCACAGAATTACTTAACCCCTCTCAACTATAATTTCCTCACATGTGAAATGGAGATTGAAAAAGAAAAAGTATTTTACAAGATTGTGAAGACAGAGATGATCAAATATCGTGTTTGGCATGGGGTAGGCTGTTAATATATGGTAGTTCTTAGTAGCGTAATAAGCAGACAGGGATATTTATTTCCCATTAATTTCCTTATCTATTTTGTTTACCTTTTATGATTGTTAAAAAAAAAAATCAAATGAGTTCTATGTCAGAGAGCCCTAACTAGACATGTGTACCTCTAGGATGGTAATTAATTTTGGTGGTTGTTTGGGTGAAACTGTTTGTCAGTATGATGTTAGGAAAATAGAAAAAGAACTGATTTTAACACCCAGATTGTATTCTATAACTCTGCAGCACATGCTAAATGTTGGAACTCACAGTTTCACCAGGGGAAGTGTTTTTAAATAGAGTATGTTCAAGTCATTTCTTTACCAGTGTTTGTGTTGCTGGTCATTGGAATGTAAGTGGATTTCCCCCCAAAGACTATTTTCTGGTTTCTAATTGATTGGGAAGACGTATTGGCAAAGTGGATAGGTCATTTGCCTAAAGGTATTTTTTCCTTTAAGCATAATAGGAAATGTGGTCTGCTCGATTAGATTCATAATTGTGCTGTAATCTCCCAAATTTATCCAAGTTTTAACATCCAGTTAGCTGGTTAACCAGCCAGAGTAGAGCTTCGCAGTCCTGGATGGTGACAGGGGTAATGAGAGGATTTTGCTAGGAAAGAATTTTAATTGTAGACGAAATTCAGCAGCCTTAGCATGACAAATGAGAGATCAAAAGAGAACAGTGGTGAAGTTACTTGCTGTTCAGAAAATTTGTTCTTCCCTCCCTTGGTGCTGTATTAGCCTATTTTTCTTAATTGTGCAGGAACAGCTCAGATTTATTTTTCTCTATTATTTTGAATATTGAGATTTGATCATTGGGGTAAATGGAATGATTTTTTCTTGCTGTTGTTGTTAGTATTTGAAAGTATGGAAGCCTAAACATGCACTAACATTGTCCATGAACTTCTTAAATATTTTTAGAATACTTTCTGAATATCTCAAGTAGGAGAAATCGGCCTTTGCCATTTGTGTTTAGACATGAAATTACAGAGCTTTAAGGCAATTAAAAGCATTTTAAAGATCGAGATCCTTCTCATACTAAGAGCTGGTACTTGTAAAGATTGAGCAGTATTCATTATGTCCTGTCTTCTGATTATTGAATACTAGGAGAAAATGATGTCACACAACAACAGAAATGGGATTTTTCTGTTTTTATTTTCTTGCTTAAATGTGTTTTCTCTGTAACCTCAGAACTCAGGTGTTAGTTGTTTAAATAGAGTGTGCACCATCTCACAAACACCATAACGGAATTATGTTATTAATGATTCTGTTTCTCTCTTTCCTTTTGTCATTTTTCACCATTCAATGGACTCAATCCCTAGCGTTGGTCAAGTCGGAAGCGGTTGAGTGCCAGCAAGGTAAATATACTTGGTTTTTTCTTTACATCATTTGGGGAAAAGTTCATCTTTGTGGCAAACACAGATGTACATGTGACTGGTATTGCCTAACCTTTATACGTAGTAACAGCTTCTCTTCTCACTGTTGCTACGAATAAGAAGGAAACAACCTCCCTTTTAAATTTCATTTAATAAGGGCATAGCCAGATGTTTGAACTTATACATGTGTTCGTGGTGACATTTTTAATGTATCAGCCATGTTAGAATGTTATACTTCATTAAGCCTGGATTATTTGGAATATAGTGCTGTTAGAATTAGTCCTTTAGGAAGTTATATACCACTAGATGGAAACTAGCTTTGGTGTCGTAGGGACAATGAAAAGATTTATCGAGAGGACTATGTGGTATATTTTATACTTTATTACCTTTGTTGCTGAAAGTTTCTTGAAATATTTCTTCATGAAGTACCGGTGATTTTTTTCTTTTCTTTTTTTTACATTGCTGGTATCTTTTTAAGCAATTATAAACTGTTGTCCAATTTGTAAAAGCTCTCCATGTACAAGGTAAGAAAACATTGTTTATCTGGTTATTAAATCAGTACGTGGTGAGTGACTACATGTCAACAGTGATGTAAACATAAACAAAACCAAAAAAGTATTTGTAACTTTATTTTCGCAGCTCTACTACTTTTTAAAGAGAAAGAACCAACATGGAGGTGACCGTGATGTGTGTGTGTGTGTGTGTTTGGCAGATACACCGGCAATCTTTGTATATACATTGTATATACATCGACACACACATGTAAATGCACAAATGCATGCCTACTCTCATTTCTACCCTCACAGTATTTCAGTTTTTACGTCTCTGTGAAATAAGGCGATTGAAACAAAGGCTTTGTGAATTTTTAAAAGTGTGTGTGTGTTTGTGTGTATGTGTGAAAGGGAGAGAGAGAAAGAATTGTCCTCTGACTAGCACTAGTCATTTGGGAAGAAAGACAAACTTTCCAAACCTTTTTTAAAATCCAAAGGAATCTAAGCCCATCTCTTAATCCTTTGCATTTTACACACTCTAAAAAATGTCCACAATAAATTGTTTTGTTAACCAGTTCACTTGGTTTACAAGACTGGTTTTTTGTGTGTTTTTTTTTAGAAATAAAATTAAGAGACAATAAATAAGAATGTGAAGCTGTCTCAAAAATTCCTCCAACTTTTGTCTTACTCCTTTATAGTCACTAGAGGGTAGAAGAACATCATTTCTTGCCACAGAAGGGAGCCTAGCGCTTGCTCTGCCACATTAAGAGCTTCTGTAACCATACGAAGCAGTAAACTTTCCCGGCATGCTTTGGAGAAGCCTGACAAAGCAGTATTTTCTCGTTTATTGATTCTGCCGCTGCACTAAAACACTGGTACTGTACATCAATAACCATCTTTAGTTAGGGAGCTCCAGCCTGTGGAAGAGCTCTGGCAGTTTGTGGAAGAACATAAAGGCTAGAAAGAAAAATTGTGAGCTTGGGGAGTATTGGAGTCTAGGGAGGACGGGAGAGGTTATGGGAGAATGACCAAAGGAATGAGGAGGGAGAGAAGAAATGTTGACGGCCTGGATAAAGATATCACAAATATGAAAGGCACAGAGGATCCTGGATAGCAGTATTTATATCTGTACTGCAGACTTGTGTCTTACCACCGAGCTGCTGTGTTGTCTTTTTTCCTCTTGTGGTCGTTTCTAGAGTTTTGACTTCAGTGTGCTGGACTCAGAGACTTAATAAATGCCCAGACCTGGGGCCCGTGTTTAAGAAAACCTTCAAGGAGTTGAGCTCATTGAATGTCACTCATGATCTTACATGAGAGATGCGGTTTATGTGTTGGTGAAGAATTTTAGTTGTTAGGTTGACTTTTTCATACTTAGAGTTTGCAGATTTTGTGGAGAAAGTAAGGGTGCTTCTAATTTGACTTATGAAAATGAGTGCCATGGAATATCTGTAGGCACGATGATTAACCCTCTGTAAAAGTAGTTAAAATAGCCTGATCAACATATCTTGGTATTTTTTAAACTGTAAGCTTCTTTATTTTCTTAGGATTTCCATATTATATTTAAAAATGAGGCAACAAATTTGACATAGAGAAGATTACTATGCTATGAGTGTCTAAAATTTTACTAGTTCTAAGTAATATATTCTCTATAAAATGTCATTGACTTTTTCACCTCAATCTTAGTCTTTTAATGGCTTAACTTTATTTAGGTAATTGCCTCTTAAACCCCATAAGTTTATAATTTTGCACCATCCAAAGGGACCCAGAATGGCAGACTCTCTTCTAAAGTGTTTTCTTACTCTCATGACCTTGACTGTAATGTAGTAAATACATAGAGATTGCCTTTTAAAAAGTAGGTTTTGGTTTCACCCAGAGCCTCTGTTTACCTTGTGATGAGCATTTTAACCTGAGAATTGGGAATTTGATTTAACAGGGCCTGATTCAGATAACTAGCTCTTTTTAGATATTTATTATACATAATCTGTTCTGTGAATAGATCTGTTTCCAAATCTTACTCTCTTTCTAATGCATGTAACACTTAGAAAATTAACAACAGTGGCTTCTCCAATATCAGATAGTTTAATGGGGGGAAAACCCATAATGATAAAAGATGGAATCGAGAAATCACTGACTGTATTCAGAAATCTCTGCACGTGCACCCACACCCACACCCTTCCCCTGTGCTTTCTTTGGGTCTTTGCAGATCCTGTGGCTGACCACGATTCCCCTTTCCTAGAATTTCCTTTATTGTACATGCATTTGCCCTGCAACAAATACTGATTTTTTACATAACCTCTCTTTCGACCACTGGTTTATACTGGGTATACCAGTCATCCAAAGTAAGAGACCTGACCTATACCACTTTTTTTTTAAAGATTTTATTTATTTGTTTGACACAGAGAGAGATCACAAGTAGGCAGAGAGGCAGGCAGAGGGAGAGGGAGAAGCAGGCTCCCTGCTAAGCAGAGAGCCCGATGCGGGGCTCGATCCCAGGACCCTGAGATCATAACCTGAGTTGAAGGCAGAGGCTTTAACCCACTGAGCCACTCAGGTGCCCTGACCTATACCACTTTTATGTGTGAAATTAGTTGACTAGTAATGCCAGTCATTGTTCTGTTCAGCTTCATATTCTTGTATCTTTGTCCCTCTCTGTTATTATAGAGGCTGATAACCACAGGATATGTTTTCTAGGTTCACCTGTCAGGTGGCCTCCAGCTGGCTTTCCACCATGAGAGGAATTGGTAGGATACTACCCCGTAGGAAAATTTCCAACATATATCTCTTTTTCCTCTGTTCCGTGTGGTGTCTAGACATGGACTGTATTTTGCATTTTCCCTTAGACCTGCCATAGTTTCAGCTTCTACCAGGTCAGCCTGACCCTAGTATTGACTCTTTTTTGCCTCACTACCCAGGGCTTGCAGAACCTCAGCCTGAGGGCACAAATCCAACCCTATGTCTATGTTTGCAAGTGATGTTGCAACAGAGCTGTACCCATCTGTGTAAGCATTGTCTCTACTTGGCAGCCATGGAGTATTGTAGTTGGGGCAGAGACCTAACAGCCTGAAGCCTGAATCCTTACTCTCTGGTCCTTGGCAGGGAAAATTTGTCCTCCCCCCATTCCAGTCCCTGAGTGTTAGGGAGGGCTTCCTTCTGTTGCCTGCCTTAGATGTTCTTAGCCATGTCTGTTTGGTCTCTCAGCATCCTATACCTGTGAGACCAGGACTCTGAATTATATCCCCTCTATTTTCCATATCCATTGTGGTTCTCTTCTCCCATTGGATTCTGATGGAACCTATAGGGGCTAAGCCTTTGCTATTTGCTTTTTTGGATACTTTTAAAATTGCCATTACTTTGTAAGAATCATGAATCACAGGATAGGGGTTCTGCATGAATTTATGTTATACCCTCTCTGTTTTCCTTCCCTTTCATTCCTTTTGCTCCCTCTATTTCTATCTGACACCTAGGACTTCTGAAAGGTAATCTATCAATCCATATAACTATCTCTATCTACCTATATATCTAATCTCATCTACCTAATTTATTTTTCTATATATCTGTCTGTATCTCTTTAACCTAATTTGTTTGTCTGTCTGTGTCTATCTATCTGTCATCTATCTCGAAGTCGCAGTGCATGGGCCCAATGCTGAATCTCTTAACCCCCAATGCCTCTGCTGCCTTGTTATGAAGTCTAGGTCAGCATTACCCTGGATAGAAAGACCTATAAGGGCTTTCCTCATTTTTAGGGGCCTTACTCATCCTCAGGTAAGGCCATGAATCTGTTGGCCCTCTCCAATCTCATGTGTGCTCTGGACCAGAAAAACAGAGCCATTGCCTTCCTAAACTTTTTATCAAATGTCTCTCAGTGACATAAGAATCCACTTTGGCCCAAACTCTGTCACTGAACACATACTAAGTTGGCTGGAATACTGTCCTGAGGATTCAAAGATGAAATGGACTTGACTATGGTGATTGCTAAGTCAACAGGAGACAAGATTGTTGGAAGGTAGGGGTATTCGGAGGGCATGGTTAGACTGTATACCAGCCTTGGATGTGGGCTGAATGCTGGGGACAGAGAAAGACTGCAGTGAATCTTCCCAAATGAGAGGGAAGAACAAGTGAATTGAGATATGACTGTATAAAATAATGTGATCCATCCCAAGTGCTCCGAATTATTTATTATTAAGCTTCGACCAATTGGGTTTTCAAAGTGGAGACCCTGGGACCAGCAGCATCAGCATTCCCTGGATATTGTTAGAAATGTGAATTTGTGACCCAGCCCACCCTCCCAACATTTTGGACTTCTTGAATCAGAAACTGCAGATGGAGCCCAGCAATCTTTTAGCAAGCCTTGCAGGCGATTCTGAAGCATGTTCAAGTTTGAGAACCGCTGGGGTGGACTTGGGTCTGACGTGGGGTGTTGGGAAGAGGAGGAGACAAAGCAAGAACTTACGAGACAAAGCTGCTAAATCTTAGGTAGGGCAGGGATCCGTGTGAAGCGAGTGCAGTTCCTGGAGTGCAAAACGCCCGAAGGTACTCAGGGGCCAGCCCTGCCCACTGCAGAAGCCTTGCTTGCTTCGCCGTAGAGGGAGGTATGGCGGGTCCTGGATAGGGATGCCCTTGAAGTATTGTACCTGAAGGAGAGACATAGGAATGTGGAACTCAGAAGGGAATCCAGAAGTACTGCATACTGGATGTTACTACATATGTGCATAGCATTTAACTTTGAACTTCCTAGGGATTAGGGTGAAAAAGAAAAATCTTGTTGAATCAGGTGGCCTTCATTTTTTTTTTTTTCATTTTAGTTTTTAAGGATAGGAAATGTGTTAGAAGCATTTTCCTGGTCCTAATCCCTGAGAAGTGGGTATTTATAGACTGTATCAAATTTTTTCAAAATCTTCATCTTTTATTTCGGAGTGCAAAAACTGAGCAGTGGCATTTTTTTCCACAATGAAAAAAATGTTAAATTTCATATAAGACTTTTCTAGCTAATGTGTCTGTACAACCTGAAGGTTATTCATTATCCTCGGACTATAATCTAGTTCTCATGTACAAATATAAATCTCATGGTCCATGTCCATGTCTTGTGGGAAATTTAAAAGGCTTTCTTTATGTCCTTCCGCAAAGATTTTTTGTGTGTGGTTCTAAGAGAATTTATGCCTACAGGCTCCTCTTCGGCTGATAGAGGAAGCTGCCAAGAGGAGCTTCTTTGGGAGCCTGTTGCATGAATGTATGGATCTTCTCATGTCCTGCTATAAAAGCTGTTGACAATGAACAGTTGTTTTACATGTGAAGAAAAAAATAAAAAAGCTTGGAAGAACTATTTCAGGGAAACCTTTTATAGACTGAATGTTCTCCCTTAGCTTTTCTAAGCATTGCCAACAGAGTTGAATCTTGTTTTATTGTTCATTTAGCTTACAAAGTTAATTTTTTCTCCCATGCATTTGTTTCCACTGACACCTCCTTTCTCACAATGACTTAGGAAAACTAACTAATGAAAGTCAAAATAGGACGCATTGGTGGCATTAGAACACCTATTTTTATACTCCCGTAACTGAGATCTCATAAAAAGTACCCACACAGTATTTGGCACCTAGTAGGTATGCCTTCCTAGAAGGATGTTGTAAAAATATTTTCCCACTGCCCCTCTTTTTCATTCCTACCTACTTTTAAAATTTGGTTGGTATTTTGTCCCATCCAAGGGAGTGCTTTGGATAATCATCCTGTGGTATTGGTCGCCATGGTCTGTTCTGGAGTGTGGCATGGACAGCTCTCATGTTCCTTTTGATGACTACAGGCTGTGGCTCCAGATCCTGGACTGCATACTAGTCCTTTCGAGAATTTTCTTTACTCCTAACCACTCTGTCATTCTTCCTGGCCCATGACAGAGAGAAGGCACGTTGCTGAGATGCCTGTCATTTCTGGGTTTTCTTCTGCAGTCATGCCAAAAGACTGGAGTCCACATCAGTGTCTCCCCAGTATGCCAGTTGGCTGAAATCCTCCAAAAAAGCATGTGACCAAGCCATGATCCAGGTTATATCTCCCCTGAATGACAGTCGTTCACTGTTGTGAGAATCCGTGCCTAGATCACACACTTGTGATGATTCTCCACAGTGATTTCCTGCAGGTTCACTGCCTTTTTACCCTTCCTTCCTTGTCCCTGGGATTGTCATGACCCAGAAGTAAGTTGTTCCTGAAGCTTTTCATTTTTCTGAAAGTCAGTAATTTTTTTTCTTTTTCTTTTAAAGATTTATTTATTTTAAGAAAAAGAGAGTGTGTGAGGGGAGAAGAGGCAGAGGGAGAGGGAGAGAGCTAATCTCAAGCAGACAGATGACTCCCCGCTGAGCATGGAGCCTCACATGGGAGTAGATCCCACAACCCTGAGACCAGACCATGACCTGAGCCAAGAGTTGGACTCTTAACCAACAGAGCCACCCAGGTGCCCCATGAAAGTCAGTGTGTCTCTAAGTTAAATATCATAACCCGTATTCACTGGTAATAACTAACGTATGCGCTTCAGATGGAAGTCACGATTTCTGTTCAGAGGAAGGGTGTGGATTTGGTGGGATGGGGGCTGAGGAAGAGAGCGAGCCTATGAATGAAGTAACATAGAAATCGTGAAAGGTTCTGATCCTTTGGGAGGAAGGAGAAAAATAACAAAACCCTGATGTACTATATTTTATCCTTTATGTCGGCTGAGAAATTAGGGTCAGGACCCAGAAACTTTGCTCTATCTCCTGGTGTTTGTTTCAGCGCAGGTGGGGTGGGCTTCTCCTTTGATGGGTCATTTCCTTCTCTCCTTTCACATTCCAAGCTGCATTAAGATGACAAATTTCACTTATAGGCTCAGGCACAGACATGAAAACCCAAGCTATGGAGTTAGCCAAGTGAGTGCAGATGAGTGGATTTATTGTGGGGAGAAAGGGATTGTTCAAAGAGCACAAAAGATTTGGGGAGCCCAGCTCTGCATCAGAGCACACAGAGGATGAAACCCTACAATACCTGCCCTTCCCCCACTGACTCCACACTTACGCCTCATGACTTGTCTCAAGGCTGAAGACAAATACATGTTAAAGTAATTAAGACAGTTCTTTAAAGGACACACACACACACACACACACACACACACACACACACACACACCCAGAATGTGTTACTCGAAGACAAAACTTCATTCGGACATAACCTTGTTAGTGGCTTCTGCAGAAAGATTGAGGGTAGAATAAGGAGAATAAAGACCTTGTGTTCTTTTTCTATCTGGGAACTCTGCAATAAATAGTTCACTTTTCCTACCCTGCCTTTAGTAAGGGGGAAAAAGAGTCTTGGACGGCAAAGACTAAGTCCATCACATCAAACATGACTGCGTTAAACACTAAAATGTTCAAAGTCCGACTGAGATAGATAAAGGCTTTGATGGAAAGTGGATATTTCCCAGGGACATTACAAGCAATAATCCAGATGTTAGGGTGTAATGCAATGAGTGTCCGTGGATAGATCAGGAGCTCCAGCCAAGCCGCGCCTGATGTAGGCCTCAGCCTTGCCCTCCCATGCTGTTCTGCCATATGGAACCTATCTCTCGGTCCCCTTAATAACCAGCTTTGGATTCCATTTTCACAGAGCTCATAGAGCTAAGTGGAGCTGTTTTATGGACAAGTTAGATAGAAGCCTTTCCAAGATAAACATCCAATTTGAAATTAGGACATACCGAGCCACAAAATTATTTTAGGGCATATTTCATGGAAGCACTGCCATTTTTCTTAGGCAATTGCCAGACTGTAGGATGCCCTTTGATCCCTTGTGGACATGACTCCCTTCTTTATAAAAAGGATTTTGAAATAGTTGCAGTGTTTAGGGAGGAATATATCTGTCGGAGCTTTGAAGCATGGCCATGGGACAGGTCATGGTTTAGCTTCTTGGTTGGCAAGTCAAACTTTAAGAAGAAAAAATTAAAAAAAAAAAGAACTGTAGCAGGATATATGAATCAAAATCTCATTTTCCTTTTAAAGATACAAGTTTTCAGCCCATGTACTTAATAAGCTATAAAATGTATTCAGTGTATCCAGATCTATACAGTCCCATACAGAGTTATAAAGACCTATGCATATGTTTCTGTATGTGTCTATATGCTGTATTTTTAATAATCATGAAATTGCTTAACTTTAATTATTTCGTTAAGTTTTATTAGTGAATATATTCTATGCACAACCGAACTGGAAAGAGAAGTTAAAGGATTTTTCATGTTCTCCAGAGGAGAGGGACTTTTTTTTTCTTTTGAAAATCCCATACACCCTCCCTGCACTGTCCCAGCACCTCCAAAACTTGTGTGTGTGTGCGCGCGAGTGTGCGCCTGCATTTTAAGAGAAAAGCAACACAGATGTGAAGTTTGAGAGTGTAGATTTCCTTGAATGTGTTTTGTTTAAAGGTAGTCACAAAATGACCCACCAAATGGTTGGTATGGCCGAGCTGTATCGTTTTTAAAAGTGATAGAGTGACATGTGTTAGATGAGGTAAGCTGGTATATAATTAATATGATACTGACATACCATTTGTTGTGATAAATTGTGACTAACTGGTGTCCGAGCAAATTGGTGTCTGAATGATCTCGAAGATATATTGAGCAGATGACAGGGAATGAATATATAGTGTTAGAAATTCATTGCTTTCTTGTGATACTTGATGCCATTTACATTCTTCAGTCCATTTATTTCTCCTTCAAATAAAGCAGTCTATGCTTGTACCATTTCACGTATCGAGCGGCAAACATAAATGAACTCCACCAACTAAGTGCAGTGTTTGGATCCTGTGGGGATCCTCAGTCCGAAGAACTAACCATAAAAAAGACGTGGTTGAGACCTTCAGGGAAATGTGAATAGGTGCTGGGTATTTAACGATGTTAAGGGACTTATGGTTGCTTTTGTGGAGTGTGATCATGGCATGGTGCTTATGAAAAAACAAATATGGATTTTTGCTTTCAAATATTTCAGCCAGAGAAAAATAGGGAAGGGATACATGAAATCAGATTGGCAAAATGTTGAATCACATGAATAAGTATGTGGAGATTTATATACCGTTCTCTCTGCTTTGTGTATGTTTGAAAATTTACATAATGGAAATTAAAAATAAATAAAGTGTGCTTGTCCTCCTTATAATTTAATAATATGGGATGTTTGCTTTTTTCTATATTCTGTTTAAGGTGTGTGTGAGTGTGCATGAGTAATATAATTTAGAAAAGGCAAAAAAAAAAAAAAGTTAACAGTTACTGAATCTCTCCTGGATCCCGGGCACCATGCTAAGTGCTTTCTACATCCTTCCCATCCCTGCAGATCTGCAAAGCTCATTTGGCTGGCTAGCTGATTGCAGGCTGGATCTGGAGTTGTGAATCTCACAGTGGCGCTGGGCTTTTTAGTAGTAGCCCAAGGAATACAGGGAAGTGTGGACAGATTCAAGTGTGAAGGATAAATTCAAAACCATTATTTCTAAATACCCGGAGGAATTTTGCTTCCCTGCAAAGCAATGCCTTGCTCTTCTCTCTCTGTTTCCCAGAATGCCTTTCTTCCCTTCCTACTATTAAAATAGCTGAAGGCCCTGATGAAGAATTCCTACCAAGGAGCACATCTGGGTGGGAGTAGAGACCAGTGCCAAATCCAAGTGTTGCTCCCAATCATCCTTCACTATATTGTTATAAGTCCAGGGCTCGAGAAGGAAATCACATAACTGTGCTTGCAGGTTTGCAAAATCAATGAAGACTAATAACACTTTGACCAGTCAGGGAGTGCTATTCATAATCCCATACTGAAAGCTGGAATTCCTGTGATCACCAAAGTCACACTCAAGAATTATCAGCAAGTTTATATGTCATCTTCATTCTTTTCTTTAGTCCTCTTTGATACGTAACCTGCGGCTCTCAGAGTCCTTGAGAAAGAACCAACTCTGGAACGGGATTATAAGTATAACGTTGTTGGAAGGGAAGAATGTCTCAGGAGGAAGCATGACAGAGATGTTTGTCCAGTTAAAACTGGGAGATCAGAGGTATAAAAGTAAGGTAAGTTCTGTCAATTCCTTAAGAAGTACAAGATCTTTCATAGTAAAGGAACTGAAAAAAAAATGTTTTCCACTCTGAACTTCACAAGAAGAGGAGAAATTTATTTTTAGCCCTCGTAACTTTATTAGGAGCATTCCAGACAACAGAATAATTATATAGCTGTAGTCAATTAATATACCTATTGGGTTGCTTAGCATAATTTATTTTAATATAGTAACTGGAGCTAGAGAAAGCTTATTAAATAACAGATTTGGATGCATGATTTATTTTCGTTTTGAAAATAAGCAAACATTGTTTCAAAGATTGCAGGAAAGGGATAACTAAATATTTTCAAAATCCTACAAAAATAAAATATATTTTATTTGGGTAAAAATATTCACGATAATGAAAAATATTTTCAAAATGATATACTCTTTGCTTTCTGTTACTTGGCAGTAATAACACCAAAAATAGACAGTTGATGCTGGTTGTTGTTATTTTTTTTTTAAACTGAAGTATTAGTGATTTGTTTTGAACAAAAGTAATGGCATTTTTAGCTATCTTTAAAACTCAATCATCTTACTCTCCTGAAACAAATTCCACTTAATTTTTAGTCTTAGTAATTTGGTGTGGTTTTTATTTCAAAAACCATAGTCTCCAAACCATGGTAATGAATTCGTTTTGCATAACTGTCAGACAGGAGTATTTCCTAGGTTTTTATGGATTGGGGGAACTAGGGTACTTGAAAGTTAAATCACTTGCCAAAAGCCACATAGGAAAAAAACCCCAAAAAACCTAAAAAACAACAACAAAAAATCCCCCCCCAAAAAACACTGGTGGAAGATTTTGAAAATAGACCTGAGGATATTTGTAATTTGGGCTTTCCAGTGTAGAGTACATAACACATGCAGACTGATGTAGTTGGGAAATGATTTGGAGAGCAAGAGGTTGTCTCTGCTGCATGCTTTTCAGTGCAAAATCAAACATTAAACATCACTTACTCCACCACAAGAAGTAAAGAATTGAAGCTTACACCAGAGAATCATTTTCGAGAAACGTGAAAAATTCTGGGTGAGTTATAGCAGAATTAGGCAGATGATTATTTTAATCAGGTAGTTTCAGGCTGTACATGACAGTGAATGTATCCAGAGTGAAAACATCTCTCCACTAAGATTCCTTTAGCCAGCCAGGGTCAGGTTAAGGATTTATAGAAAAATTATTCATCTCTAAGTACACTTAGCCCTTTGGACTAAGGTGAAGTGCAGAGTTAGTCCAGTATTTGCTACAGTCCCCCTTGGGGAGTATCACATTTAATTTGTGGTTGAGTATTTTTTTTCCCGTGGTTTCTAAATTCTGTGATCTGATATATTAAGCTCAGTGTGAGAAAGAGCTTAAATGATATTACATGACGTTGGCTGCAGCCGAGGCCTGAGTTGACCCATTGTCCCTTGCAGGAAGAGTTTGGCACTTGGATTTAACAGTTTATCAGTGCTTCTGATAGTCCATGCTGGGCATTCTTGCTCTATTTTATTCACAAATTCAGTCTCTGCATAAATGAAACAAAAGCCAAAAATGCTGCTAAGGGATCAAACCCATAAGCAGTTCGCAGTCCCTGGGAAAACAGAAACCCTTGTGGAGTTATCAAACCAGGCTGTTAACTTTTTCGGTGTGGCTATCATGGGGCTTTTTCATCTTTCTCACTCAAGTGACTAGACTCGATAAACTCAGATTTAAAACCAGGTAGCAACGTCCCAGTGACGGGTTTCTCATGCAATGCATCAGACTGATATGAATGAACACCTCAGCCTGCTAATTTATATACTGCTTAGGCCAGCACTGAGTGGATGTGCTAATAAAACTGTTACTTACTTGCATTCGATTAACCAATGAGGAGTATCTTTTGTGAGAGAGCACAACTGTAACTGTCTATTGAGTTATGTTTTATATGTCTATAATATCTCTATAATTTATGGTTCCTTGTGGAATGATTCTGGTGGGGTCACTCTTGCTAACGGGCTGGATAAATACTTGAATCTGCGGGTGAGCTAAATGGGTAGTGATGGTTTGCCAATTCCCGAAACCTCAAAGTCCCTTTCATTCCAAAACGGAAAGTTTACCTTTCTACGGGAGAGGCACACCGTCCCCATCTCCTGCCGTGTAGAAATGAAATGAATGTATGTAGCTGCTGTCGTGATGAATGGCATTTTAAGAAAGTAAATATTATAACTGCATGTTTTCTAGACACTGTGTAAGAGTGCAAATCCGCAGTGGCGGGAACAGTTTGACTTTCACTACTTCTCTGACAGGATGGGCATTTTGGACATTGAAGTGTGGGGAAAGGACAGCAGAAAGCACGAGGAGCGTCTGGGCACGTGAGTCTGGTCTGCTTTCTAACTCAGGGGAGACGTGTGTGTGTGGCTCTTTTCTGCATGAAGCTGGTCAGAGAGAATGTTGTGATCTGTTTGGGCTTAGAGTAAAAACTCACATCCCCACCCCAGCAGCCAAAAGTAAGCTGTACCCTAACCCAGGGAAAATCTCATTTTGTTTTAACTCGTAAATGTCATTTCATATCAGTTTAAACAGAGGAAAATAGTATGTGTTGGGAATTCCCAAAAAAAAAGTTATTGTGCCATCTCAGGCTCTTTGGGAAATGTTTATGCCTGGGTCCGCTTATATGCATTTTTCCCCAATAAATACAGTACAGTACTGTAAATGTATTTTCCCTTCCTTATGATTTTTTTAAGTAACATTTTCTTTTCCCTTGCTCACTTTATTGTGAGAATACAGATAACCTACAAAATATGTGTTAACTGTTTATATTATCAGCAAGACTTCTGGTTGACAGGGGGCTATTTAGTATTGAGTTTGCGGGGAGTGAAGTTATTGGCAGGCTTTGGAGTGTGCCGGGGCATCAGCACCTCTGGCCCCTGCAGTGTTCAGTAATCAACTGTGTAAATTTCCAATGTACTCTATAATTTTGGTCTTGCTACTTAGTAAAATACCATATAATTTAGTGACAAAATGAAGCTAGGTGTCTCAAAATGATGGGAAAACTGTCAATGTTCTTGATGAATTTTGTGGCAAACCATAATGAGATCTATTGAGGCGAGATCTATTTTCTTTCCTTTCTTTATTCTGCACCTTTCCAGCTTAATTGAGGGGCTCACCCATACGTAACGAGCAATACCATGAATATTATAGCTTCCTTATTGTAGCAATACCATTAAATGAGGTTGTACCCACACCATGGCTCGCCCTTGGGAAGTACCATGGAAATGGTGGTGGAAAGATCATCTCTGATCTTTTAAATAGCCCTGCAAGTTAGCAGCATTATTCCTGTTCTGTGGAGGAGGGAATAGAGTGCAAGAGGCTTACAAATGACTTGGCCATGGACTTCAGGGCAGTGAGTGGCAAGGCTAGGATTTTGTGTTTTCCAAGACCAATTTCTTTCCATCATATCACTGCCTTTTTTCATCCCGTATACATATAATTTGTACCCAAATCTTAAATCTAGGATACAAGCGTTCAAAGGACTCTCAACAGCTGTTTGTCATCTTTTCCAAACCCAGGTCTCTGGAACCCTGAGTTCAGAGAGATGCTGGGGCTCACCCATTATAGAATGGGGGCTCTGCTAAAACCTCTATCCTGAGGCCAGAGAATCTTAACTTTTACCTCTCTCCTATATAGGGGTTCTAATTGAGGGAAAGTCTTATTGCCGAAAACTAAAAATTGATGACTCTTCTAAGAGAACCCCTTCAATTCACTGATGAGGGAATGCAGAGGCCCAGAACAGTGAATGTTTTTCCACCAGCAGGGAACTTACAGGCAGAAATGGGGGCGAGACCCACCTAACCCCGCCTCATGCACTGCTTTTTCTGAACACTAATACTGAGCACAGCGTCTGGCACACAGACTGTTAGCTCTTCTTGCTGTCATCGCCCCATCCCTCGCCAGCAGCTCTCCTGAGATAGATGGGTGGGGAGTTTGGTACCCATGGAACAGTCCTGCCATGTTTCTCAACAGAGGCACCATGTTCCGTGGGACTGTCTGACGTGTTGCAGGATGTTTAGTAAATCTGGCTCTTACCCACCTGATACCGATTACTTTACCCAGTTAGTGTGTGGAAAACATATGCACGACACATCCGCATTCCATCACACACATCCAGACACCCCCTTGGGGAACAGCACGACACCAGTTGAGACCTCGGCTCTTCAACCTCCATGGGGCGTAACCCTGGTTGTATCGCTTTGTGTAGCCCTCTTGTTCCCAGTGCTGGGCTTATTCCTCAGGTGGCGGTCATTGCTTCATCGACAACCCCATGGGCCAGGTTAGTGCTTTGGGATAGCAAATGAGGCCATGTCACACCCTCCAGCTCCTGCAGGACGTCGTCCCTGGGTCCCCTTGCAGAGACGGCTGACAGATGACTTTAGGTCTCATCTCTCCCTCCTGCACCTACACAGGGTCACTGAGAAACTTCAGACATTTCCTGAGACCTCTGACAATTGTCACTGCTGTGATATACCAGTGCCCTGCCAACACCCATTTCAGGAGGATCAGAAACTTCGTGCTAGCCCACGCAGCCAAGGACGACTTGTGTAAATGCACAAACACAGAGAACTCTATGTCCCAAAGCGTCATCTGAGTGGTGGGGAATTGGGCTTCCAGTGATGAATGGCCAATGTGTTATTTTAGGAGGTGCAAAGAATAATGCTCTTCTCGTTTCACACATCACTGTGCTGTCCTGTTTCCTTCACATAATAGGAAATGCTTTTCCAGACGAGTGTTAAGTTTCTTCACAGCCACAGAAAATAATTTAAGATGTCCCTTTTCTTCCATGTGTTGTCATGGGAGTGTTCATTTATTTTAGTTATTTCCTGTTTGTAACTTAGACATGTACCTGTCCTAGGGGGTCATGATGTCCTTCCTCTTCATGGATTTTAAAGGATCTTTTTGGTATCCTTTTCCTTTTTCCTCTCCTGAGGTACAAAATATAACAAAAGCATCTCTTGGGAGCTGGCTAAACGCAGCATTACCTGCAATGGGATGAAACCTACCCTAAATAATACATACCAACTCGTAGAGTTAAAGACGAGGTGACGTCAGCATATGCTGAATATCACAGACGGTTCACTTATGGTTCCTTCTCACTGTTAATTTCTCACTTATTTTCCTCTCATTTCATTTTCTTTGTTGTTGTAATTTTAAGGCTCGGTTATTTTATCTCCCCATGGTTGGGAAATACCTTTTTGCATGAGGAAGCTCTTTGACAGTGTGAATGAGTCATCACTGTCTCTTAAGACCCGTTTTGTATTTTGTTTTTGGAGAACACCTTGATGCTAGTCATTGAAAGCCCTACATGGCCTCTCTGAGGAAATTCTCATCAGTGAAGCTTCCCTTTGCAGGCAGCTTGACAGGAGGAAAGGAGCACCACCTTGGAGTTGCAAATTCAGAGTTTGCTAGCTACGTGACCCCAGGCAGTGAATTTGCTTGTGAAATCGGGCTTTCTTTCCGGGCAGTGGGGTCCTGTCAACAGTGAGAACTAGGTCTTTTTCAGCACTTAAATGCTAGATATTATTATTACTATTAATTTTGAGATTTTTCTGTATGACAACTAGAGATCCCCACAACATTTGCAACTAAAATTATGCAATTTTTTTTAAATTTTAATTTTATTCTTTGCCCAAGGGGTACAGGTCTGTGAATCATCAGGCTTACATCTTTCACAGCATTCACCAAAGCGCAAACCCTCCCCAATGTCCATAACCCATCCACCCTATCCCTACCCTCCCACCCCCCAGTAACCCTCAGTTTGCAATTTAAGAAAAAGAAATATGGCCAGTAAAATTCGGTGTATATATGTATTTTTTTTTCAAGACAGTATAGACATGTTTTGAAATTTTTTGTAGAAGTTGGCAGTGAATATCTTCAAGGACATGGTGCAAAGGACATTTGCTGACTGAAGGATCGAAGCGATGGCATTAGCATTGGTGGGGGGCTAGCTTGGTGATGGTTCAGACATGGGCCTGCCTAATGGCCCTCCTTCTCCAGGCTCTCCTCAGTCACGTGGAATTTTCTGAAACCACCTTGTGTCATGGTTCCCCTTCAGTCTTCCACTGAGTCCACAAGGGGTTCAAGGAGGGTCCCCAGATCCAGTGTACCTGGGACCATAGTGCCTATGAACTCTAGTGTTTATTCTTGAGCAAAACCAAAACAAAACAGAAAAATTACTTAAAAAATATTTTTAAGTTAAATTTAAAATCTTTTAATTAAGACATTAATTTAAAAAATTAAAGTCTATTAGTGGTTCAGAGTAAAAAATAAAGCCAAGTTGAACTTACTCCAACTTTTAAACAAAAGGGAAAGAGTATAAATATAGATTATTCGCTCTGTAAACCTGGGCCATTTCAAAACAATTGTATAGTTTTTTTAAAGCCTATTTTGTTTCAAGGTGATTTTATTTCAAGGTGATTTTTAGAGGTTAACTTGCTATAGAATGTTCTAGGCTTTAGTTTTGAAAAGTTACGAATGAGAAAGTTCAAGTCCGTTTGAACTGGGCTGCCTCAGAGTCAACCTTCAGTCCCACGTGGTGCTTTGGAAAGTGGCTCAGACCTCCTCCCAGTTTCTTAGCGACTCTGATGTGGCGGAGAAGAGGGGCTGGGATATTTCTCTGGACAAATTGCACCGCATGTCGTCGATCTGTTTTTACAGCCCGGCTTGACACATTCACCGTTTTCTTCGTGTTCACCCCCTTCCTTCGCCTCTGAGATTTACAGCTTTTAAAACTACAGCACTCTTTTCTGCCCCTTGCATTTAAGTTAAAAGCTAGCCAGTCTGTAATATAAAACAGGGAATTATGGTAATGAATAAGAGGTTAAAAGCTATCACGGCAAGTGAAACTTGAGCAGGTTTTGGTGACTGATACTGCAAAATTATGTGTTGAATTAAAACATTAAAATGCGGCGGGATTAATGGAGAAAGACAAGAACAGGAGGTCAGAAACAATGCTAAATCAGCACATTCACCGCCTGTAGGCTAGAGAAGATAGCTTTACTATATGCCTGTTGCAGAGAAAAAAAAATAGTAATTAAGTGCTTCTCTTCTTCAGGTGAAGAGAACTGTGGTCTTTTCAATCTGGGAGGAACCTAGTATATATATATTTATTTCCATTCCTTTCTTACGTAGGGAAGAAATTAGAGAGTACACAGTATTTAGTTAACTAACAGAAAACACTTGCCTCTGTCATTTGGAGTTTCTGACTTTGAGCTTCGTTATGCCACTGGCTTTCATTCGCTTGTTTGTTCACTCTATTCAAGAAATACAGAGCACGTCATGTATCAGATAGCCTGCAAAGGTAGCTGGGGATTCAGCAGAAAATGACAGTGATGGACCCTGTCCTCAGACACTAAAAAGTTTGGGGCTGCTCTAAGTAGGCAGCAGCTTGGGGGGAGGGGGAAGAGAGCCGCTTCCTGGAAGAACAGAGGTCTAAGCTGGAGCCTGTAGAAATGGATGGGTTAGCCTGACGAGGAGATTGAAGAACTTTCAGGGAGATAGAACAACACGGGCAAAGGTCAAGACAGGAGAGAGAGAAGGCACTCTGAGAAGCTTGAACAGAATGAGAAGGGTGGCGGTGTCATAAGACGAGACCCAAGAGCAGAGCAGGAGTGAGGTCACAAAGCCATCCAATTCCATCTCCTGCAAAGGAACAAAGATGGCTCCTCTCTAGACACAAATGCATGGGGGGCCCTGCTATTCTGTTTCCATAATATAAAGGATGTTACAGTTGTGGGACTCTAATAGACAGAATATATTAAGATCAGATTTTGGAAAGAGAATTTCCTGGTGACCGAAGCGCCAGTGTGTAGCACCTTCTGAATGACTGTCCAAACACGGTCCCTTCTCTTGTGTGTGAAGTCACACATGCAGCCACTGGAACAGACCTAATTTGGTAAGCCTCATTAATCACATAGATGCTCTGTGTGTGTGTTTTCCACATTGTTCCCAAAAGAAAGAAGAGCAGTTTTATAAGTTTTATTGCTTTATCGGTTTTTATTCAGTCCATCATTGGATATGTTGGCCAGAGTTTCTAGGGCTATGGTGAGTTAAAACTTCTGCTTTAGTGGTGCCTGGCTGGCTCAGTTGGAAGAGCATGTGACTGTTGATCTTGGGGTTGTGAGTTCAAGTCCCATGCGGGGTATAGGGATTTCTTAAATAAATAAAAAATAATTTAAAAGTTATGCTTTCAAAATTATTTTTAGGTCAGTTTCCCTAATGCCTTTGTCAATGTGTTTGTATTATCACCAACCAACCTTGTAAATTTTTAAGATACTAACATGGATATAATTTGCCATAACCAAATTATTACCATGTCTCCAGATCAGGGGTTAGCCAACTAGGGCCCATGGGCCAAATCCAGTTGGCTGCCTGTTTTTGAATAAAGTTTTATTAGATAACAGCCTTGTTCATTTGTTTACATGGTCTATTATTGCTTTCATGCTACATGGGGACTTGAGTAGTTTCAACAGAGACCACATGGCCCATGAACTTTAAATATTTGCTTTATGTCCCTTCATAGAAAAAGTAGTTCAAGTGCCTATTGTTTATTTATTAATTGATGTGATAATTGAAAAATTAATTATGAGAGCCATTTAGACCATATACCTGAAAACTGAGTTTATTTTTCAATGAAAATTTGCATATACAGTAGTAAGCTCAGCTTCCATAAATGTTTCTAAAAGGTTGCCATTTGTGTAGAGTTTGGGAAGAAATTTAGAGGATGCAAAATGGAAGGGAAACAAATACGTAACACCACTTGTAAAATTCTGGAATTAATGAGTCTGCAGTGTTTATTGGAAAGAGAAAGAAGGGAGGAGTAGGTGGTGTTTTAATTCACCCATGAACCTGGGCTGAATCTATTCTCCTAGTGTTCTCAGAGGGTTATCCTGCACTCTGCCCATAACAGGCAACTAAACAGATAAAGCCTTGGGAAAGAACAACAGATTCTGTAGTGATTCAGTAGCACCAAGAGAGAATTAAGAGACCAACTAAATCATTTAGTATTTTCTCAAGGCAGAATCTGATACAGTTTAGAAAATGGAAGACACAACCTAAATTCTCCTTTCCAAATTTTTGTATTAAAATTGTCTTCAATGGATGTATTTCAGATGATCTCTTATGTCTTAAATACTTTAGAGTACTTTACTTGAACCTCAGAAAAAAATAAATAAAAGATGTTTTGTTCACATAATACTTACCTTTCTTCAGGAGGTTCAGTGAGTATTATGGTGATATCATCAGAGATTCAGAATGACAAATCCTTTGTATTTTTTATTTATTTTTATTTAAGCTGTTATTTTAATTCCAGTGAGTTGACATACAGTGTTATAGTCATGTCAGCTGTACAGTGTAGTGATTCAACACGTCCATACAACACCCCGTGCTCATCACAAGTGCCCTCCTTCATCCCCATCTCCTGTTTTTCCCATCCCCCCACCTACCTCCCCTCTGGTGACCAGCAGTGTGTTCTCTACAGTTAAGAGTCTGTTTCTTAATTTGTCCCTCTTTTTTCCTTTTGTTGGTTGGTTTGTTTCTTAAATTCCACATATGAGTGAAATCATATGATATTTGTCTTCCACTGACTGACTTCTTTCACTTAGCATTATACTGTGTAGCAACATCCATGTCATCGCAAATGGCAAGATTGCATCCTTTATGACTGAGTAATATTCCATTGCATATATATACCACGTCATCTTTTCTATTCATCAATCAGTGGACGCTTGGACTGCTTCCATATCTTGGCTATTAAAAATAATGCTGCTATAAACAGGGGTATGTGTATCCCTTTGAATTAGTGTTCTTGTATTCTCTGGGTAAATACTCAATAGTGCAATTGCTGGATCATAAGGTAGTTCAATTTTTAACTTTTTGAGGAACGTGCACACTGTTTTCCACAGTGGCTGCACCAGTTTTCATGAGACAAATCCTCTTAAATTTTTTTTTTCTTTCTGCTTTTGCTGATAATGCGGTACCTCTTCCTAGCTTGGAGTTCATATAAATAATTCTTCCAGCCTCTAGCTAACATCCTGAGCTTCTGGTTCTCCTTTAGACACAGGATGAGCTGGAACAATGTGGACTGAGGTTGAAATAGGGTAAAATGGGAGGCGTGGAGGAGAGGTTCTTGTATGGAATTCATTTCTTCTTACTTCCCAGCTTTCCTCCTTTCTTCAAGAATGTGGAAGTAAATGCAGATGCCAGATGGGTAGAGCAGAGGCAGAGGGTAATTCAATTGTAGAAAGTTTATAGAAAGTCATCTTTAGAGGGGGCATCTGGCTGGCTTTGTCAGTAGAGCACGTGACCATTGATCTCAGGGTTGTAAATTCAAGGCCCACCTTCCATATGGATCTTACAAAAACAACAAAAACAAAAATAAAAACAAAACAACAAAAAGACACCATCTTTAGAGGGGAGCTAGTTGTTCACACTAGGAATGGGGTAGCTGTAAATTAATCCTTAATTCTTAAGATATCAATTCACATAATGGAGCAGGTACCCTAGGAGGCTGGGCAGAAGGATCAATGTTTAATTATGATTGGCATGATGGCGGTCTATCAGTTTAATTTGTTCTTTCAAGTCACTATGGAAGTAAAAATATTTGACTGAATCCACTCAGTTGACTGAGCATGTAGAATCCAATAAACTTGTGCAGAAATCCCCAATCTGTTGTTTGCGGGGATTGTTCTTATCTAAAATATTGGCAGGGCTGTTTTCATGCAGGTGTTCTCTCTTCCATCCACGTAGTCTTTAGAAATGGGAGAGGTGCAAATGTTTCACAGGGGAGAGACATGATGAAAAAGTCTGTGGAAATGTGTGATTTCTAAGATGCAACCCAGTGTTTACTTTGCATTTTGTCTGGTACATGATTCAACTTTTGTTTAAAATTAGGAACTGCTCTCTTCCGATGAGTTCTACCTTGAAACAGGCACTGGGACAGTGTGATAGTTATTGTAAAAATGCTAATATTGCTCACAGCCTTTTTAGATGACTTTTTAGAATTAACGTAAGGTTCATTTTGAATTATCCAAAAAAAACTTACTGTAGGCATCATTTTTAATTCCCAAACGTTATTTGTCTCTTGTGTTCAAGTAACTTCTGGTTCAAAAAACAAGCGAAACCACCATTACAACAGAGAGGTGGAAGTCAAAGGATGAAAATAAAGTGTCATTACTAATGCCATTGAGATGATTGTATCATAAATAGGTTATTGTTAATTTGGACTAATGAGTGTGACCACCAGAAATAAAATTCTTACAAAGTTGGATCATTTATCTTTCCGTAAGGAAGACCTTTGTTCAATCAAAGTGGATATAGTGATGTGAAATAATGCTTAGCAAAGTGTTCCTAAGCAGATGTGCTACTGTTATATTGGTTAAGAATTTGTGGGTATTTAGTTTTGTAGAAATGGCTTAAAGCACGTGAACTTTCTTTCTTTCCAAGCAAAATTAATTTCTCACTTACATATGTGCTTATGAAGTAAAAATATTTAGTAACCCCTATTTTCATGGTAGCAAACTTTAAAGGGTTCTTTATTGCTACACACACAAAAAATATATTTTGATTCAAAACAGGATTATTTAAAAAGATATTTTATTTGTGATGTGTCTCTGGTAGAAATTCTTGATGAATTTATTACGTGCAAAAGCTCTAATTTCTACCTCTTAGAAGTTGGAATCACTTTGGGTAATTAGGAAATAAGTACACACATATTTAATTTTATGGGTACATATCAGTATTAAAATGTTTTTTTTATTCTGTAGTAAAAACTGGTTTAGACTCTTAATATGGATATTTTTTTCTTTAATTGGGAAGGGATTGCAAGATTTCAAATGTATTAAACTGAAACTTACTAGATATCACATGGCTCAAAATTGTCATTGCTTTCTATGTTAGGTAAGATGACCTATTTTTAATGATCTGCAAACATACAAAGTCCGTTGAAGATTTAGGGTAGGAATCCATCCTTTTCCCACATTGTGAGAGGCATTGCCCCCTTTATAAAGTCTTGAATATTCATCTCATTCAATAACTATGGAGGGAAGAAGGGGAATTACACAGGCACACGCACACACGTATTACAGCCAGGAACCAGCACTGCCCACCCTCCCTCCTTTGACTGGACCCTACCTTTTCCACCCACCTGTGCGTAAACAAAGCAGGTGTGGTCCAGGCAAACCCAGAGTTTTCAGTGTTAAAACAAATAAATGGCTTAGCACCTCAGCCCTCCTTTTTGGTGTTTGTTTCCGTATATAAATGTGTTTGAGGTTTTCAACATCGCCAGAACATTGGCTGTTAAGAGACGGAAAACATGCAATTTATAGCAGATGGGTGAAGCCTTTCCTGGCAATGTTGCTGAAATGGGATCAATCAACAGCACTTCATGCTCCATTTGTCCAAAAGCAATCCACCTGGGGAAACCCTGTGGAACTGTGCCTATTAGGAAAACACCTTAACACGTTGCTTTAAATAAAAACTCACCAGTTGGCATTAATCTGGAAGAAAATAGTTTCTCCCATGAGCCCTTTGGCACTTGAATTTCTCTTGTCTCTTCTCCCCTTTTTGAACCGTGACCCTTTATTCTCTTTGCTGGCGAAAGACACAATACAGAGAAGCCATACAGATCCCTCATCCATGATGCTTGAACTTGGAACTTTTTCCTCCCTATTTCTTGAGCTCACCGGCTTTCTACAGACCTCATGGGGCAAAGATCTGACTCTTCTCTTTGCACTTGGCATCCCCTCCGTGCTGCCTTCTCTTTGGTGTCTTTACCTCTTCCTCTCCTTAATCTTAGAGTGTGTTAGGCTGGGAGGGAGAATCAAGAGCTGGGTGGGGGGGGAAGCCCTGTCACCTTCGCTGTGCAGGAAACCCATGCTGAGACAGAGTGAGGTTTGGGGGATGAGGAGATACAGCTCAGGTGCTTTGGAGGTTCAGAAGCGGCCACGATTTAATCCCTTTTCTTTCTCTGATTCCTCTAACTTTTCCAGGTGCAAAGTGGATATTGCGGCCCTCCCGCTCAAGCAAGCCAACTGCTTGGAGCTGCCGCTGGAGAGCTGTCTGGGGGCTCTCCTGATGTTGATCACACTTACTCCCTGTGCCGGAGTCTCGGTCTCAGATCTGTGCGTGTGCCCCTTGGCAGACCCCGGCGAGAGAAAGCAGATTGCCCAGCGATATGTGAGTGCTTAGCCTTGTTATGCTGTTCCCAGCCACCTCCGCTTTTGAGTTGAAACAAAGTCTGCAAATTAAAAAAAATGCCTGAAAAGAGATCCTTGGCCCCAGTTTCATGGCCTGTCTCATAAAACAAGACATCAGATCCAGAGGTTAATGCATTAGTGAGAAGGTGGAAGTAGATTAGAGCTGGCAATTTTCAAAGCCCCGAATGGTATTTTTGAATTTTTAGCTTTTAGAAACTATTTGGAGAAAATGGAAATGCACAAGGAGTCAAACTTGTTTTGCATGTCTGCATATAGGAATTTTAATAAAAGTTCACCAAAGTTTTTGTTGTTCTTTTTTTTTTTTATTATTATTAGACATAATATTTGCAGCATCAGAGCCGCCTTTTCAGAACCTCTCAGGATCAAGTGAGGACGTGCTTCTGTCTTGTAGAGCAAAGCAAAGCTCTGGACAGGCCCGCAGAGCTGTTCTGTATGACTCTGGATAATGAAGGCAGCTCCTGATTTTTGCCTAAGTAGTGGCAATGCGCTTAAAAGTCCACTCAGCATTTTTAAATCAAATGCCTTTGCGATCTTCATTTATTTTTTGTACTCCGGCTTTCTAGGTGCCTTTGTTTGCATTCTGTTTTTATCCCATCTTCTTTGTAAATCAATACATTTATTTTATGGCCATACACGAAAGGCTTGTTTTAGAAAGCGGCCCGAAAATGAAGCAAAGATGAATCCCTATTTAATGGGAATATTATTCTCAGCATAAACTTTAGTGCCTCCCAAATCCTTCCCTGTGAGGTGTATTGATTAATTGAAAAATTCTTTATCTGTGGGAGTACAAAAACCTGGCCACACGTCTTATTGTCAACACAGACTCTGCGTGCCCTGGTTGGCAGGCTCTAAAGGAGTTTCTACAAAATCCACTATTAATATTCTCTCCGATGACTGGAGTTAAGCAAATAAAAATTTGATGATAAGCCTTAAAACTTCTCCCCAAACTTTCCCATGGACAAATTGCAAAATTTACCGAATTCACGAGGGGTGTCCTATACTTACAAGGTGATTTTAGATAAGATCATAATGACTGCTTTGAATCATGCCTCAGGATGTGAGGAGTACTCAGGGAAAATAGGTTTGAAGAGGCCAATCAAAATAGAAATATCAAGTGTTTTGTTTTGTTTTTTCAGCTAGAGAGCTGGCGAGCACGTTAGAGGGAAAGAATGCCCCGTCATAAAACACAAGTTTCAGACCTCTTGTTTTTCAGCTTGTAAGAATAGATCATCTTGAAGGCATTTCCACATTTAAACTATAAAAGTTAATTTTATTTCAGATGTTTTCAGATGCGTGCAAACTTGGTTTTTTGTTTTTGTTTTGTTTTGCTTTGTTTGTTAGGCTGAAAATACACAGCAGAAACAACTTTCAAAACTGCCTAGAAATGGTGCATATGAAGTTAGTTAAACCTGAACTATTAGTCAGTTACTATTGTCGTATCCTGAAATACCTAAAGAACAAGGATTTTACTGTCTTCCCATAAATCCCCAAGGCCTGCTTATCACAGGTTTTTGGTTATCCAATGATAGTGGAAATACGATATCCAAAAGTTTGAAAGCAGAATCTTTTCAGCAGATGTGTTCTGGAGGCACGCAGACAGAAATAGTTTATCTGCTTGTTTCTTTCATGCACCATTTCTGAAGGATGCAATGCATATACACAGTGAACTATTATTCTGCATCCTTAAGAATTATCGGTAGATACATTCAAGCATTGGCTCATGCAAACTAAAAAAAAAAAAAATCAAATGTGAATACAGGGTAATACTAGATGCTCAGTCTCTAATGAGCCGGCTAAAACTTGGACCTGAAAATCCACTGCATTTCCATCCTTCTCTCTTTCCAGTGGTAATAAGTATCTGTGAAGGGTCCAAGTTGAGCCCTCCGGTATCCATAAAGTTCGTACTAATGAGGTCAAAATAGTGTTGCCTTTTTTTTTTTTTTTAAAGATTTTATTTATTCATTTGACACAGAGAGAGAGATTACAAGTAGGCAGAGAGACAGGCAGAGAGAGAGGAGAGAGGAGGAAGCAGGCTCCCTGCTGAGCAGAGAGCCCGATGTGGGCCTCGATCCCAGGACCCTGGGATCACGACCTGAGCTGAAGGCAGCGGCTTTAACCCACTGAGCCACCCAGGTGCCCAGTGTTGCCTTTTTGAGCCATTTAAAAGTTTCATGAAAGAGGGGCGCCTGGGTGGCTGAGTGGGTTAAAGCCTCTGCCTTCGGCTCAGGTCATGATCTCAGGGTCCTGGGATTGAGGCCCGCATCGGGCTCCCTGCTCAGCAGGGAGCCTGCTTCCTCCTCTCTCTCTCTGCCTGTCTCTCTGCCTACTTGTAATCTCTCTCTGTCAAATAAATAGATAAAATCTTAAAAAAAAAAAGTTTCATGAAAGAGAAAGAAGGGGGAGAAGAGAATGAATGCAGCCCCAGACACATTTTACCCATGGGATAGCTGTGCTGTCACCAGGGGGCAGTGTTAAAAGTTGATCCTGTGTGCTTTGTAGTTGGTAGATTTGAAGCTGTCCTTAATTCCCAGTCACTTTTCATCTGGTTGTTGTGAATACCTAACTGTCCCATTGGCTGATATAATGTACTCTGGAACTTTTCTAAGCTTTGCATGAGAAAGGTGATGATAAAGCCTGAATGTACTTCCTGTAGGACTTTACGGCATTAAATAGTATATTAGAAAGCTATTTTCAAGAGTTTTACTTTGAAGAATTTTAATCAGGAACGGATGCTGTATTTTGTCAGATGCTTTTTCTGCATCAATTGAGAGGACCATGTGGTTGTCTCTCTTCTCTTATTGATTTGTTCTATCACATTGATTGATTTGTGAATGTTGAACCACCCTTGCTTCCCAGGGATAAATCCCACCTGGTCATGGTGGATAATCTTTTTAATGTACTGTTGGATCCTATTAGCTAGGATCTTGTTGAGAATCTTGGCATCCATATTCATCAAGGATGTTGGTCTGAAATTCTTCTTTTTGATGGGTGAGCCTGGTGGTGGGTATTAAGGAGGGCACGTGTTGCATGGAGCACTGGGTGTGGTGCGTAAACAATGACTCTTGGAATACTGAAAAAATAAAGTAAAATTAAGATGTTAAAAAAATTGGAGAAATGAAGGCTCAGAAGGGTAAAGAAAGAAAGAAAGAAAAAAAAAGAAAGCTATTTTCATGTACGATCTACTTTTTTCCCTCTCAGTGTTTACAGAATTCCCTGAAAGATATGAAGGACGTCGGCATTTTACAAGTGAAGGTTTTAAAGGCGGTAGATCTCTTAGCAGCGGATTTCTCAGGTATAAACATCTTTAATCAATTTTCCTTTTTTACTTATTTCCTGTTTTGAAATGATCTGATGGCAAAGCACAATGTGTTAATACATGGAAGCATATACAAGCAATCATGCTCTTTCAAATAGAGTAATAGAAGAAAAAAAATTCAGTCAAGCAGTTTTTCACTTAATGTTTTTCACAAAATTATTATTTTAAATAATTTTTCTATGATTAGATAAGTACTAGTCTATTTGGTTTTCAAATACATTTCTGGATGATTAGCACTATGACTTCTTTATTTGTTAAATTAATTTTCTGGGAAAATGTTAACTATAGTACCTCAAAAGACAGGTTGGCCCTCCTGCTTTCACTCCTGGGTGGTGCTCTGTGCTGAGAGCTTTTCATTCTTCACCATGCAAGAGGATGTGGTGGTTCTTAAATTTAAGCATGAAAGCCCATCTAGCTGGCAAGTGATCTGAAACAATAACTAAAGTCTTGGCTGTGGAACCACTTTGCGGTTGACATGGTCTTACACAAAATGACTCTTGTTGCTTCACTAACTTGGACTTTGAAGACAGAGGCAAGAGCAGACATGCTTTGTGCTGGGTTATGCTTGACAGTGAGGAGAGTAATCCAGGCATTCCAGTGTCTGATTGGAGGGTGACTCTCCTCTTATTGCCAAATTAACCCATTGTACTAACAATGGAGACGCCTATGTGACAGATGCTATTTACCAAACAAATTGATAAATACAAAAAATACAAGATTAATGTACAGGTTTTATGCATGGGCAAGGTATTGTAAGACTTACTTCATCTCCTATTTTTAGAATATGGTCTACTCTTTTCAACACAGAAAGTTGCATGATACGATAGTAGCTTCGAAACTTTCCAGCTTGAGGATGAGGAAGATCAAACTTTGGAAAAGAGAATTTTAATTGTTATCACTTTCTATTACAAAAAAATAGTGAAAAAGAATGATGGGGAATATAAACTTAGTTTTTTTTTAAAGGAGCCCTCTTCACCCTCCCTCAAAATATGAACCAATAGAAATCACTTCTGTATAAACCATGAGAAATAGGGTGTTGTTGATTTTAAGGAAATACCAAGGGAGACGATCCAAAAATTGTATTTTGGCCAGTATGAATAAATAAATTTGGGGGCTTGTAGATGAAATGGACAGATGATTACTTCTAACATTGATTAATTTAGTTGCAAATGTTGATAGTCTCATATTGATTTAGAAATTTTCCTTTCTTTTAAAACTTATAGTTTCCAGAAATACTTAATTCACTCCTTTCTCATGTGCCTTTGGCCTTTGGAGTTTTGTTATCAACACAGTTAGAGTTATCTACCAGTTTTTCAGAGCCAATTATTTTTACTTCCCTCTGAATGTTTTGATGCAGTACTTCTTGAGTCTATGATTGTTGTTGTCTCAGGAAATGTTGTCTCAAGCACAAGAACTCATTCATGCCTTCAAGCAGTATTTTCAAAAATTCTCTCTGTAGTTGTATGTTTGGGGATTTCGAGGAACTAATTGCAATGCATTAGAAGTTTCTTTTTAAGTCTTGTTGACAACTACATCTGTCTGTGGAAGCACTTTTTTAAAACTTTTATTTTATCCATCCTGACAGGTGCCCCTCTCTACAGCCCCCAAAACTAGTGTTTACGGAGGTGTTTCAGGCCAATGTTTCTTTCTAAGCAGTATTTTGGCCATTAAAGTGAGTAGGAGAATAACCTGAAAAAAAAATATGGTATTATTTGGAAAGACCAGAAAATAAGGCAAAACCCTCTTTTCAGAAGAACAATTTTGGGGGGAAATGTTGTCATTTTGTCATTTTCTTTATATTCAAGATTCCAGGAGATAGTTTTGGAGTGGATGGAGGTGAGTACCAAGAGGATCCCAACAGCGAAAAGCAATGGTTACAAATCCACTCATGCCATGTGGTTTGACAGAATGCTCTGGTGTTTCACTGTCTTTGTATTATTTATGAGAAAATCATCACTCTTCTTGTCATTAGCTAAACATGTCTTTAGACCATATTGATCTTTATTTTTAGAACCAGATTTCACAGTCTGTGTTCTTTATAGGTTGGCAGGCTCCTGTGTGAATCCTCCAGTCTATTCTCAACCAGGATATTGCTTTAGGGCAACAAAGTGGACCTAATGCAGAGAGTTGTAAAGTACATTTTCTATGTGAAAAAGAAAAACAAACGGATTCAGATCCCAGGGAAGTAGCAAGAGGGAAGTAGCAATTAATGCCTCCAAGAGGTTAGCTATTGTATCACACATTATTGCTGCTATTATTGTTCACTGTTAGAATTCACTTGACATGCTGTAAAAAATGCTAGCTGATCCAGAATCAGAAGTGTTATGTATACCCATCATTGTCAGTACCAGAAGCATTAAGGAGGAAGTAACTATTTGTACCCCATACCCAGCCTTTTCCAGTGGGCCATCCTTTGTAAATGAGTGTTCCATTGCAGTTGCTCAGGGAACAAAGTATTCACCTATGTGAATAAACCAGAAGTCTATTTACTCTGAATAACCAGGGGCATTCTCAGAGAGTGATGATTATGTTAGACAGAGAACGAAAGGGAACTTTCTAGCCTTACTACTTTTGTTTTGCATTTTTTGGATAATTCTTTGTTTCTTAAAAAAACAATACCAAATAATTGTAATAACTGATGCTTTAAGTGTGTTTCACCGAAGATTCCAGGGAACCTCGTAAAACAGAGGTCCAGTGAGAGATCTTGGTGGTATTCTGGATGGAGGTTACCATTATAGTTTGCAGAGTACAGGGACCTCTTGTTCTTTGGGGTGAAGGGGGGGTAGAATGAATGCACTTGGTAATCCCCTTATCAGTGGTTTGCCCATTTTAAAGTGATGTTTGTTTTAGCAGGGAACAATTAGAAAAAGAAAATATCAGGCGTTCATCACCACTGTGTTCAAAGTAGGATATTCCTTATTAGCGGTTATTGGTGTTATGATTATATAGTCATGAAAAGAAACTAACTTTGGAGAAAGTGAATCCCCATTACTTTGCTAATATTTTAGAACATTGGAATAATATATGTACATATTATATACCTAATATATACTATATATGCACACACACACAAACATATACTAAGGTGAATTTCTTTCCTATTAAAAAATGAAAATATGTTTTTATATAAAGAAAAAAATAGTGCTTTTCCACATGTGTTCAAAGATATTAATAACTGAAATCTCTATATATTCCCAATATTTAGATATTTACAAAAGATAAAGGCTTGAGTGCTCTAAAGTATAAAAAGATACATTTATTATTTTTTAATTCATTCTTTCATAAATATGCTATCGTGTGATTGAACCGATTCAACACTAATACATTTGAATTTGTATATCGCTTGGCATTTTTTTATGCCCGATATTTGTTTGTATATGAGTGAAGAGACTTTTTAAGGAATCTGAAGTAATCTGTCTTCTCTTGCAGCCCATCCCTCTAAAATTGGCCAAAGACATTTTAATGTTCTCTACAGCCAATATTAGATGCGGATAGCCATAAGCAGTCATTCTAATAGAAGAGCCTGTCAGATATTTTTATTAAAGAGTTTGTCTCACAAACACCTTGTGCCCAGCATAACCTAAAATTTTTAAGTAATAGGTTGTCCATTCTGATGCTATTACTTCTGTAGTAAAGCAGACTATAGCCTTGGTTCAGGAAACAGATGATAAATTGTACTCTGAGACTCAAGGTGAGCCTAGCTCTTTGTAATGCTTAATGAGACCCATATCCTCCACTCAGCTGCCGTCAGTCTTAAAACTCAGCTGTTTTGAGACGAAAGTAACCCACCTTCTAAGGATGAAATGAGAGAGAGGAAGGCTTTGTTCAGGACCAAGGTGAGGAATGATGTGTGCAACAGGTTCCCTCCCCACAGTAAAGCCCTCAGAGAGAATGGGGCTGTATCTTCTCCTTTGCCCATACATCAGATACATGAATTAATATTGCTGAAAAAAGGCAGAGTTTTTTTCATAAAGGATAATAAAGTAGGCGATAGATAAATAGAAAAATTGTTAGAGAATGGAAATTTTCTCTGGTCAGAATTGTATTTCAATACAAATGGCAATGCTTATCTTACCTAAATTGAGAGACCAATCCGAAGAGTAGGCAAGTATTTACTATATGTTCAGCACATATAGGGAGAATTGTTCTGTAGAGCTTTGTTATAATTGATAGACTATTGTGGGGAACAACGTAGGTGTTGCTTCGATGCATCAGTACTAAAGCCACGATGGCTACCATTTGCATAAGGTACCTGCCAAGTTCAACACCTACCTAGTCAATGACTCTTATATTCTCAGAATCAAGATGTAGGTTTCACACTTCTTCCTTCCTGTTAATTAACCCTTCTCTTTATTCTTTAAAATAAATCTTATATGTTGACATCCTTTTCCCTAGGGAATCTTCTAGTGGTAAGACTAGTTATTGTTTGGTCTCTCTCTGCTTTATTGTTCCACCTTGTTATCACTACCAAGACGCCTCCAGCCATTAAGAATTCTGGTATAAAATGGGGATACAGAAACGTAGGAGAGTTTTCTTTACCTCACCATGCCAACACAGCAAAAGAGCAAGTAGGGCAGCATTGGAAGCCCACCTCAGTGTAGAATGATAGTAAGTAATATAAAAATGTAACCCAGTCTCAATATTTCTGCTTTTTGTAGCACAATCCTATCTTAATTTTCATGTTGCTATCATAATAATCTGTCTGCCATGGTGAGAAGCTGGGGAAGTATCAGGAAACAATAAAGGAACAAAACTGGAAATACCATCTTTGCTCACAATCTGGAGTTTCTTACTCTCCAGGGACTTTTCTTTCTTCCTTGCCGTTTTTTGTCACATTTTGCCATACCAAACCACCCATCAAACACAACAAAGTTATATCTGGATCTTTGTGACTTCTTGGCCATAAGGTTGTCACTTAGACCCTTTCTCTGTTTCCAGTGTTAATAAGACAACTGCCAAATTAGTGTCAAAATGGCTATCAGAGGAGTGGAAAAGACAGTATTTTCAGACAACAACAACAAAAAATGCAGGTCATTGTGAAGTAACCTTGTTTGATAAATAAACATGACGGGAACCCAATAGTGCCTGATCCAGGAGAACAGAGATACACTTAATGCCAGAATCCCCAACTTCTCTCCAGGGAGTCCAGTATAGCTTCTTAATAGCTTTTAAAGCTTGTCTCAACTTACGAGAAGCCAGTTTGGTGGTAGATCTCATGGTCTTCAAGAAATACTCATTGAGTACCACCTGTATTTGAGGAGCTTGGTCACTTCAGCCTTCCTCATCGGCCACAGAGTTGCCCATAGGGGGCAGTGCGTATCGTTGAAATGGATAAGGACCTTTCTCAAAATCTGGGTGGCATTTCCAGTACCCAGTGCCATTAGGAGGAGCTCTTGGTTTGTTCCACACACCGGGTTGATTTCTTCTGATCATAGTAGAGTTCTCCATTCATTCAGGACATGAACCCTTTCTCAGTGACTGTGACTCACACATTAAATAAATCAATGTTCAGTTCAGTGATTTATTCATCAAAGGTGAAAATCAGTCCCCATTTTTTTTTGCCCTTTATTTTTACAATCTCTGCCTTTTGCTTTCATTCTTACTTATTATGGTGTAGAACATACACGGAAATAGACAACTATTTTAAATCTTGGTTCTACCGTGTGCTGGCCTTTGGTCCACCGTAAGCCTCTACTCCCTTGTGGATATTTTGAGGGTTAATTAAAGCCTATATGATCATGTCTAACACATATTACATGTTCAATAGATACTATTTCCATTTTTTATTAAGTTTATTTGCTTACAGTATAGTTGTAGGGCGTTTCACAGGTTATTATCTTAATATTTTGTTTATAATTTTTCTAATTTTAAATAATGTCAGGATTATCAACATTTCTAATCACACTTGGCTTTTCCACCACTTTTAGAAATCTAGTTACCAATCTAAAATGTTTTTTCTTTTTGTTCTCTTTCTACAACCTGATAAAAGTCAAGGGGAAAAAAATGTGCTTCATGGTAGGAAAATTCTCATACTCAAACCAGTTTAGTGCTTGCGTCCACATTTTGATAACCTAAATAATAGTTTTATCCATATAAAATATTTTTGTGGGCTCATCAGTTTTTTCGTTACACACAGAAGTGCTCTTTTGAGAAACTGTTGACCAAAACACTTCATTTAGTTCCCACATTATAGAAATATTCCAACCGTATGCTATAATAATGACTTTTAGGTAGTTTCTATAAATTATAACACTGGCTGTAAGTTTCTTGTTATTTTTTTTCCTTAAAACATGACTACTTCTATCAGAGGAAGAATAGTCCTATAGTTATTGTGCACTGGGGATTTTAAGTCACCTGTCCATTTTCTGGTTTGTTTTCATTGTCTGTTTGAAGTTGTATCCATTGCAATACCGCTCCTCCGAAAGATGCCTTATTTTCAAAGGGACGGCTGTAATTGCAATTTCTAGAAAGCTTAACAATGGTGATTGAATGCTTTTAATTTCCTTGAGAAAATCTTGGATAGCTGAGCTCAAATCAAGACCAACTTTTTAAAAACACATCAAAAACTATATAAATCTGTCTCTGGCTCACCATCTGCTTTAATAGTCTGCCAAAGGACACGCACTGTCGTCATTGCAGAGTTTGGGGGTCTATATAAGATTTAGCAGTTTTGATCTTACTGGTACGTTGAGAGTGAGTGAACTCAGTTCGTTTTGTTCTATGAATTAACAAAGGAGTCACTTTGATCTTATTAGTTGGGTGCTTAGTAATCAGTTATCTTAATTTATCTAGCAAATATACGTGCTCTATGTGAGAGGCTGTGGTAGGCTCCGGTGATGTCACAGGAGATAGGAATTGGTCTTTGGCTTCACATGAAGTGACTGGGTTATATACTGTATTTTTACAATAAACGAGAGAAAATGTTAAGAAAATCATGGAAGAGAAAATTCATTAGCAATATTATACTGCATTATTTATTTAAAATAATCCACATGTAAGTGGACCTACACAGTTGAAATGCCTGCTGTTCAAGGTCAGTTGTAATGGCCGTTATATTCCTAAGGTCAAGAACAGGATGTCAAGGTTCATGGAAGGAAGACCTGATTGGTGTTCCTGCAGAAGTGATGTTGTAGGGTGCCTGGGTGGCTCAGTGGGTTAAAGCCTCTGCTTTCGGCTCAGGTCATGATCTCAGGGTCCTGGGATCAAGGCCCACATCAGGCTCCCTGCTCAGCGGGGAGCCTGCTTCCCTCTCTCTCTCTCTCTGCCTGCCTCTCTGCCTCCTTGTGATCTCTCTCCCTCTGTGAAATAAATAAATAAAAATCTTTAAAAAAAAAAAAAAAGAAGTGATGTTGTAGCTGAGATGTCAAAGATCAGTTAGCACAGCAGAGGTAAAAGGAAAGCATTTTAAAATGAAGGAACAGCATGTCCCAGAGCCTGCAGGGCCTTTCTAAAAGCTGGAAGAAAGTATGTGCCTAGAGGAGCAAGGATTTTGAGGGTGCTTCAGTGGAAACGGGGAGATGTTGGGCAAATTCAGTGAGCGATAGCACTTTTATGTTTTTGGGTTTTTGTTTTGTTTTATTTTGTTTGTTTTGTTTGGAACTTGAATGGCAACGGGAATGGAATTAGAAGAAAAATTCTTATGTCACTAGTTCTTATATGTTCTGTGCTTGTGCTAGAGTAGTAAAATATCAGAAATTTAGTTACATAACATTTCAGCAAAATTAAGTCCTTCTCATCCTTTGTGGATCTGGCAGTCCTAATTTGTCTAAGGTTTGCTGCCCTTTACTCTGGATGTCTGCAACAGTAGCATAAGCAAGTCCTCACCTGGGTGACTCCACAGAGGCCATTCTTTGGATTCCAGAAGCTTGAAGCCACTCGGGAAGGCAGGACATAGTTGAAAAGTTAGACCCAGCACCCATAGAGATCAATGTTCTTCTTCGAAGATCCCTCTAGCTCCTAGCATAGTGTTTTCCACATTGCAGGGATCATAAAGTAATTGCTGACTAAAGGAGCAGGTACATCATACAGTAAGGCCTTATAATTTTCAAATTAATCATCATAGGGGTTGGGTAGAGAGGGAAGGCTCCCGGGAGCCTGTGGTTGCAGAGAAAGTTCTGTGAAGATGATGCATCTCGAACTAGGTCTTGGAGACTAATTGGCCTGTGTGTTTCTGGTTGGGAGCAGGGACTGAGAGAGCCTGGCAGGCAGAGGTCATTCCACACGCAGTGGAGGAAAGCTTTCTGAGCCCCACATCTCTGCAGGCTGGTCGGGGGAGGGGGAAAGACACACCAACCTCGACGGAGAGTTTGGGAATAGGGGATAGATCAGGGTGGATCACGTGGGGTAAGTTGTCCGAGAAAAGATTCAGGATGAGCACTTAGACTTTGCTCCAATATGCCCTCATAAGGGTTCTAAGCGTATGGTTGGAAGCAAGACATGAAGGGAGAGTTTGTGGAAATTTAGTCTGGCAGGCTCCGTTGGGCCCCCCACCTCCCCAGCTTGTCTGCGCTATGATGCTCCATACTTAGCTTCAGGAATTATCTTCCTCTGGAAATTCTTTCTTCTAGTCCTGCCCCTGTGCTGACAGTCTGCAGTGTGTCCTGTCTGCTGGGTGAGAATAAAAGAAATGCATTTAAATGAAAAGTACTGATCATGGCCTTCAAGGCTTCAAACTAATGTCAGCATTTATTTACCCATATCTTACATATTGTGATTGCCACCATTTATCGGTATCTGTCTAAATTTAAGGCTCTCATCTGTCCTTATCTCCTCAAGATTAACCCATCCATTTCTGCTAGCCCAATGAAGTCTCCTCCTCAACCTTGCTTTAAGATTCATTTCCACTATGAAATCTTTTCAGACTTGGACCAACCACACGAAATCTCTCTGAACTTTAGGTGCCTCTTCTGCAAAATGGCACAAGCCTTCCTCACTGCTTGGAGTTGATGTGAGGACTGAATGAGAAGTTGCGTAAAGCATGGTTACCTGCATAGAGCAGAAGGAGCCAGGTGGCCCCCTCTAGCTAGCACTGGCCACAAGGAACCTGCAGACTTCTCACTGGGGCATGGCAGTCTTCCTGGGGGATGGAAGGGTATGCACGCCTTGGGTGTGCCTGCATCAGACCCTCAAATGAAATACGGGACTGAATATGGAACAGGAATGTACAGATGTAGAATATGAGACATGTAAGGAATACACACAGTTGGAGATCAGAAATGGGAACACCACAGTCTCCGGGCAGGGAGCACAAGGAAAGTCTTCTTCGAAAAGGTGACATTTGTTGAAAAGCAGAGATTATTATGAAAGTCCCTTAAAAGTCATGACTTGGTGGGCTGTGTACATCAGGGCCTGGCTCAGTGCCAGGAGCAGAGTGGGTGCTTAAAAAATATGTGTCCGATGAATGGTTTGATCTCTACAATACATACACTAATTCCATTCAACTTCTGTAACTGATATAAAGGTAAAATTGTTTCAGTGAGAAACCTCTACTTGCCATCCGAGGAACAGAAATGAATTGTAAAGTGGTGTTCAAAAGTAACAAAGGCTATTGAGTGCAAGGTGCTAAAGTAGGTCCAGGAGCCTGAATCACCAGTGATGTAACCGTGTCCAGGTGACAGGTCATCTGGGTGCACGGGAGGTCATCCGACTGTTTCACCTGTAGAACTAGGGGGAGCAGAGGCAGAAAGTGCAGACCCAAGTGTGTATATGTCAGTCTGTCTGGTGCTGTTTGCTCAGTACCATTGAGAGAACATTGGGACATTTCATTTATGATGGGACGTCACCTTTATCTCCAATAAATCTATTCATTATTTAAATTCTAGAAAGTCCCCATTTATCTGGAACCTTTTAAGGGAAAGAAAGAAATCTGTGAAGTGCAGAGAAATGACTCTATGTTTTAATGTCTTTGTTTCTCCTTCCTCCTCTCCGCCTGTTTATACTGTAATATTAATAAAGGCAGCCTTTTAATGAGCTTTGACGGAATCACCTTCAGAGAGTTGGTGCAGTGTGTTCCTTAGAGACGCATAACTGAAGTTCCCGGTTTCTGGAAGAAGTCTGTTCCTCATTAGCTGGGACAGCTAAGAGTGCGCTGGCTCGAGAGAGAGGGGGCCCCAGCTCCAGCCCACCTGTGCATGCACAGGACCGGCCGCGGCGCGGCCCTGCTGTGCAGGAACCCCAGGGCTTTCATTAAAAGTGTCAGATGGTTTCCCTGGAGCGAGTGCTGATGGCATGTCATGTTGGTGTCTCTGGAGGAGCAGCCCTGACACCTACTAACAGTCTGACAAATGGTTAAGTAGCTGCTTCAGCGCGGGTCGAGGGAGCTGGCGTCCTCTACCTGAGCCTGAAGAGGGGAGCACGCGTTCTCCTGGCGCTCCTGGTTGTGGAAGAGGCAGATCTGCCCTCCTCCGTCCGCAGCTCCTCCCCACCCAAAACCTACCCCTTGCCCTGCAAAACACACTCGCAGAGTGAAGCTCACTTGCCTTAAGTAAGCAAGACTTTTTTGTGAGATGCTGATGAGTGTGTTTTGTGTTGGTTTAACTGTGACTGCCCAACATCTGAAATCCCTTGTAAATTTGGGGAGGTTCCCGTTGCATGTTTTGGAGAAGAGGTCAGAGCGTCCTTGCATGGACAGAAGGTGAAAAGACACTCCTTCTTTTCTGAGCACTGACATTTAGGGCCTAGGTGCTTAATGAGCCGGGAGCGGTTAGATGCCTTCTCGGAGGTCTTTGCCTCTATATCAAGGGCAGCAAAAAAGCAGGAGTGGATAATTTGTATTAGAGGCCAGGGGCCAGTAACATGAGTACACGTGAGGCTGGTTTTCCTGGGAAGCAGAGGCCAGACTTTTCCTGGGGAGGGGGAGAGACTGAGGTTCTTGTGGCTGAGTATTTCTAACCCTTCTTGGGTTTCTAGTAAATTTCAAGCCTGATTTTCCAATCTTTGAAATGATTGTGAGAGCTCTCTGGTATTATTTTAATAAATTCCTCCCCTGCTAATTTGAGACAGGGGCCATTTCCATGTTTATAATTGACAACCCCAACTCATTCATTTCTGTCCATGACTTGGTCATTGTCTACTGGCCACCAAGGTCATAGTGTTGGCTTAAAAGCTTTGGCCAGGCATCTACGTGTCTAGAACACTAGTCAGTTGAACAGAATCTCCTGTTTAATACCCTTCATCATACATCTGTTCTTCCTCTTCTTCTTTTTTTGAAATAGAATCTTCATGCAGTCTCCTGCACCTGTCAGTCTGTCTATTGATGTGTTGTATCTTGGAACGCCTGGTTATTAAGTTAATTAGATGTAGGTTCAGTGACCTGAATGGTAGGCCAGTAGGTCAAGGAGCCCGAGTTCTCTCAGTATTAGACCCTGGCCTGGGATTCCTTGGCCATTTGTTGGCAGAGCATCTGTCCTCGTGCCCCCAATTAATTTAGTATGCACTGCTTTGTAAAGTGTCCCTGTGCCGCAGAGGCAGGCAGTGTGTTCATGTTGTATGGACATTATAGAGCCATCCATTCTGTCCCTGACAGTTCCAATTCTAGATCCCACTGTCAAACCCAACAAAAGGCAAGAGCATTTTTTTTTTTAATTTTTGCAGTAACTTTCTAGGTCCCGCTTTGGATTTTGGATTTCCTAACTTGATTATTATTTTTTTTTCTTTTGGAGGGTGTATGAAGTGGGGTGGAAAAAGAAGAGGTGAGATGAGAGAAGTAAGGGTTAAGCTTCATTTTTTTTTTTAAGATAAAACGTTGAACTTGCTTTGTGGAATTCTACTTGTGCATGTTTATGAGCAGCAAAAATGTAGCATCTGTATTCTCATAATGTATTTGAATATATCTGATCGTACGTGTTTGTGGCCACTCCCCGCAGAGCAGTTTTGCCTCCTAAGTAGCCGTGTTCAGTTTCCTCTCTTCTTTCTCAAGCCTGCGGAAGCCTCTGGGTTACCATAGGCTTCCAGCTATAGCTGAGTACTTACCTATATTGACTCAAGGAGAACTTAGGCAGGAAACAGAGGGGAGCTTCTGTATTAAAGCAAAACACAAAACTCGACTCCCTCATGTGCGAGACTGACAACTGCTTCTATCCCACCGGTGTGGTCACTGGCTGTCAAGGCTGCATCTGGGTTGTGTATCCATCCCGGTCCATTAAGTATGCTACAGTTCCAGAACTTATAGGTTCTCTCCGTTTGCTGAATTCCCACACAAGCCTTGCTGGAAAGAGACGCCGACTTTTGCTCTTTCAGCAAGCACAGTTTTATTGGTATAAATGCGCATGGCTTTTATTCACTTGGCCTCTGTTACTTTTGAGATTTATTTGTCTCTGACCAGGGAGATTCCTTTGCCTTGACCAATGTCCTGTGTTCTCTTTCCAGGGAAGAGTGATCCCTTTTGCTTGTTGGAGTTAGGCAATGACCGACTTCAGACACACACCATCTACAAAAACCTCAACCCCGAGTGGAACAAAGTTTTTACATTGTAAGTGCTTTATTTAGCCTCCAGAATATCAAGGAGTGGTTTTAACTTAAAGATCAATTATCCTTGATATGTTTGGGGAAGACTGGGGCTCTTAAGTGGAACTTTCTATCCTTTTTATGTGCGAAGAATGAATTTTATTGTTTTTTTTCCTTCTGAAAACCTTTTATCCTTTCATTTTATAGAGTATAGTGTTAATAATAGAAGAGGCCATTTGGAACTGCAAGGGATTGTTATAGGAGGCATTTGTAAAGTAGATCTTTCAGTAACTCAATTAATCTGTGAGTAGATGGACGCTTCCATATATCCAGACTAATTCGTTCCTGGGTTAAAGAAAATTACAAATGAAGACCTGCCTTAAATTCAGGTTTATATGTTACGACATTATTGTAATGCCTGAAGGCTTATATTATGCCAGAGTCTTTTGCAAATATAGATTACCTGTGATTTCTCAAAGAGTCCCAAAGTCTTTTTGTATTCCAGCTTGTCCGAATGACCTGCTCCATAGAGATGCCCTGTTCACTCTTTCAAACTCAGGCATTTAGGAGGCTGGATATATTTCCTAGTGTGCTTTAGATTCTAAGGTACCTGGCCATCAAGGGGAGGCACCTGTTGATTTGGGTCAAATGGTGGTTCACTGCCCTCACAACACGGAAGAAATGTTGTACCTGTAACTGAAAGAATACATTTTGAATGGAGCTGATGATTCCCAAGTAGAAAGCTTCCAAGGACTGAAATTGAATCAGTAATCAAAAACCTCCCAACAAACAGAAGTCCAATACCATATGGTTTCGCAGGTAAATTCTACCAAACACTTATAGAAGAGTTAATACATATCCTTCTCAAACTTTCCCAAAAAGTAGAAGAGGAAGGAAAACTCCCAAATTCATTCTATGAGGACAACATTACCCTGAGACCAAAACCAGATCCCCACAAAGAAAGAGAACTATAAGCCAGTACCTCTGATGAACAGGGATGCGGAAATCCTCAACAGTGTATTAGTGAATGGAATTCAACCAATATATTTAAAAACAACAAAAACAACATTCACCACAGTTAAGTGGGGTTTATTCTCAAGACACAAGGATGGTTCAATATTTGCAAATCAATCAATGTGATACATCACATCACTAAGAGGATAAAAAACATATGACCATTTCAATAGGTGCAAAAAAAACATTTGACAAAATGTAACATCCATTCATAGAGGGAGCATACTTCAACATAATTAAAGCCCTATATGAAAAACCCACAGCTAGCATCATACTCAGTGGGAAAAATGAGAGCTTTTCCCCCAAGGACAGGAACAAGACAAGGATGTCCACTCTCACAAATTTTATTCAACACAGTACTGGAAATCCTAGCCACAGCAATCAGACAAGAAAAAGAATAAAAGGCATCCATATTAGTAAGGAAGAAGTAACGCTTTTGCTATTTTCAGATGACATAATATAGAAAGCCCTAAGGACTCCACCAAAAAGGTACTAGAACTAGTAAACGAATTTGTTAAGGTTGTGGGATAGAAAATCATACAGAAATCTGTTGCATTTCTATATACTAATGATGAAGCAGCAGAAAGAAAAAATAATAAAACAATCTCAATTATACAAAGATAGTAAAATACCTAGGAACAAACTTAACCAAAGACATGAAATACCTATACTCCGAAAACTAAAATACTGATGAAGGAAAGTTCCCAAGGGTCTATGAAAAGTGGATTAACTCACCTAAGGAGGTTTGCAAATTGCCATATGAAAGAGTTTCTTGTTTGATCAACACATTGATGATGACCATGGCTCCATTTCTCGTTATAGGTGATGTCTGGTTTCTGGTCAACATAAACAATGTTTCTAAATATGCATGGGATTTTTCATATTTTGTGTTTCAATAATAGGAAACTTTCTATGAATCTCAGCAAATAGTGATTTTGATTACCTTTTTTTTCCCCAAAGGGAATTCTTCATTAATTTTTTCTTTATTAATTTAGTGTAAAGAAAATCTATAGCCTATTTGAAATTACTGTCCTTTTACCCTCCTTATTCTGTCTCTTTTTCTTTATCTTCCTGTTTCTTTAATAATCCTACCCCTGAGTGCATGCATACATGGAAAATGTCATAGTAAAAAAGTTGACTTTTTTTTCATATGGATGTCTGAATCTTCTATGATGGAAGGTTTGGGAATACAGTTCAGTTTGATTTAATTTTTGGAATTTAATTAAATGGTAGTTTTATACTCTAAGGACATACAGGCTTAATTAGTGAAACCGTGTTTTCAGATCTTCATGGAACAGACTCCACTTGTGTATTTTTGTATATAATACATGGTACATTTCTTGTTTCAGTCCTATTAAAGATATCCATGATGTTTTGGAAGTGACAGTGTTTGATGAAGATGGAGATAAACCTCCTGATTTTCTTGGAAAAGTTGCCATTCCCTTGCTGTCCGTAAGTTACCATAGTTAATACCCAGTTCGTAAGTCATTTTACAGTTGACGAGTTTCTATGGTCTAGAATTGTTCTGTCTTTTTCAATCTGGGGAAAAGGTCCCAGCTATAGCAGGAAACAAGTATTTTATTCCATATCCTTTTCCAGTATTTTCAGTAGTTTCAGATATAAAGTAAGAACTATTTAGTTCAATATTGGTTTAACCAACGAGAACATTTTGGCTGGTCTTTCAGTTTATTTTCAATGGGAGTTTCTGTTTGGTTTCAAGGAATACAGATCTATGACTGATTTTCCATTTGTTTATGAAAGTCATACACGTTTCTTTATTATCTCCTTACTACCCATTTCTTCAAAGTTTAATTGCTGGTAACTACAAAGTTGTTCCCAGCTCTACTGAAGACCATTTTCTCAAAAGTTCTATTTGTCTTTATAGTAGTAGGGCTTGATTTCAGTCTCAAAAAATACCTCGTGGAAGAGAGCAGAGAGCTTCTCTTGGAAAAAGAGTGCTATTTCGGTAGTCTAGTAAAAAGATAACATACCAGAGTAAGCTAAGAGCTGAATTAAATAATACCCTATGAAATCAGAGGAGAAGGCACCACATAATGCCTTTAGATGGGCAAAGGAGGGAAGCTGGGATCTGAATTCACCTATTAATTGGACATTAATGTTTCTACCAAGTGTACTCTTCCAGAAGAGAGAATTTCAGTTTTTCATTCAACAATTAATGCTTTGTTGTAGAGATGTCATGGCCTTATCAGTCAACAAAGCTTTATTTACTTCTTCCCAAAGACTTATTTCTCCAAAGCTATTAGTACATTTTTGTAGCAGGAGAGTCTGTGCTCTAACTATGAGATTAGACTAACTCACATGATGCTTACAGTGAGAGAAGCGTTGCATCTTGCAGTATCTCTATGGGTTTTGATCTCCTGGTTCATTTCTCCCCAAGTTTTCTTATCCCCACTGTTCCTCTAAGAGAAGGAGTGGAGCAACTTCTCCCTTGTCGATTTGGCTCCTGCCAAATACTCAGAGCCATCAGCAGCAGACCACACCAGCTCCCCAGGAGGAGACAGCAATTTGGGATTTTTCTCCTTTTTTTGGTTATAATTTTGTCAGTTATTCCTGAATTAACACATGTAACAAGAGCATGGAATACAATTTTAGAGAGGTCTAAAGGGACAAGAAACAATGACCCTCCTCTACAGTTCAGTTTCCTTTTTTTCTCAAATTCTTTTGGGCAGGACAGAGAGAGATGTTTCTCCTCTTGATTTTTTTTTTTTTAAGNTTTTCTCAAATTCTTTTGGGCAGGACAGAGAGAGATGTTTCTCCTCTTGATTTTTTTTTTTTAAGATTTATTTATTTATTTATTTATTTATTTTTGAGAGAAAGAAAGTGAGAGAGAGTGTCAGTGGTGGGGGACAGAGGGAGAGGGAGAGGAGAATCTCAAGCAGGCTCCTCACTGAGTGTGGAGCCCAATGTGGAGATGGATCCTGAGATTATGACCTGCGCCAAAATCGTGAGTCTGATGCTTAACCAACTGAGCCACCAGGTGCCCCTGTCCTCTTGTTATCATAGATAAATATGTAGTAACATATTTTATTCCTTGCTGGGTGAATACTCCTTGGTGTCATATTTAACCTCCCTCTGTGTTACGTATACAAATTTTGTGTAATCGGTTTTCTATAATACAAACAAATTGATCCACTTATTTCCCTCCCTTCTTCCTTTATAATGTACAATGTCTCCATGCTGTTGAGTTAGATCTAAGAAATTACCTCTGGCTAAATCAGGAATAGGGTTTCTCAACCTTACCATGATTGACATTTTTGGATGGATCATGCTTTGTTGTTGAGGGGCTGTCCTGTGCTCTCTAGGATGTTTAGCAGATCCCTGACTTCTACCCACTAGATGTCAGGAGGACCCTCCCACCCATCATTGTTGTGATAGTCAAAGGTGTCTGCAGACCTTGCCAAATGTTCGGAGGAGGGACAAAATCACTCCCAGTGGAGAACCACTGACTTAGCTAAGTTAACACAGTTTTCAAACTATATCTTTCAAGATGCAAGGTAGAATGATTCTACAAAAGACTTCGTTTAAATGCAAGGAGCCCCCGACCCCCTTAACTTTATTCTGGTTGCTGATAAGACACTCACGATCTATACATTCATTTGTTTGAGGACTATTTATCGAGTGTGCAGTTTATGCCAGGCATTGTTCATCATTTTAGGTGATAATGCTCTAACAACGACCACGGTGAAGGTATCTTCTCTCTCAGAACTTAACATTTTGGTTGTAGGAGTCAGAATACAGAACAAACAAAGACACCCACGAAAAGCAAGACAGCATGTTAAATGGTGAAAGGTACCCTGTAGAAAGCAAAGCTCCAAGATTATATCTGGGGAAAGAGTGCAGTTCTCCATGGTCTGGCCAGGAAGGACCTCACCTCAGGACATTTGAATGAGAACTTAAGGAGGCGAGAAAGAAAACCCTGTGGCTATCTGAGGAAACTCTTCCAGGCAGGAAGACTTCCAAGTTCCAAGGCTCTAAGGCAGTTCCCTGACTGTCCAGTCCCAGAAATATCGGGGTGGACAGTGTGGATGGAATGGAGTCACTGGAGGAGAATCACGAATGTGGAACAAGAAAGGACACAGGGACAGAGTGTCATGGGAGAGTGGTAAGACTGCCAGTCTGAAAGTTTGAAGGACTTTGGCTCCCTCTTAGTTGGATGGGAAGCCACAGGGAAGTTTTGAGGCAAGAAGTGCTTGATTTGGTCTACACTCTCTGTTTCCAACATAAAAGGGCTATGGCACATGGAGAAATAAACCCAGATCTGACCGTTCTCTACCACATGAAGTGTAAAGGCAGTGTGACCTGAGCCATATTCTCATGAGGAGTTTGGGGGGCCAAGAATGTTGAGCTGAAGCTGTTAAAGCAGCTGTTCTTTAGTGTGGCTGTTTCAGTGCAGACTCATTTCCTATTGTTTGACTGACACGTGAGGCAAGTGTTTAGACCTTGCAGAGGATCTGTTTTGCCCCTTCCTGATGTTCAGTGGTCCACCTGCTACACACACTCTCCAAAGAAATTCATTCTCTACCTAAAGTGCGGATATAAATATGAGAGAAAAAAATGCCATAACCCTCAGTGTCTGTAACAGGCAGGTTTTCAGTTGTTCATTAGTTAACTGATCATTCCAGTTTTGAGTAATTCCAACTTGTGATTTAGAGAGTATGTTTTTACATTTATTTAGATCTGCTTTTTTGTGGTCTTTTTTTAATATCTGTTGCATCATGCTTAACTAACCAGCCCTAGGTGATGCACATACCATATGTAAAATCATTAATTCTCTGAAAACCTAATTTGGCATGCACGTACCATATGAGAAATCATTAATTCTCCGAAAACTTAATTCAGCATGCTTTATTATCATGGCTGTTTGCAAAAGAAGAACCGGAGGTACAAGAGGATCCTGCTGCTGGGAAGTAGTAGAGGCTGGAAGTAGGCAGTCTCATGTCTGAGCATGGGCTCCTAAGAGGATGCTTTCCTGCCATGGTGAGTCCCTGTTCAGTAGATATGAGGCCAAAAGCAAGAGCCAAGATGTTCTTCACGCAACCACTGGTCTCAATGCAATAGAGTGTGGTAAGGTAGGACACAGAGTTGAACACTTGCATATCTTGGGTGATGCCTGTGGAATGAACACAGAAGACCTGAAATGCTTTTTTCTTTATTGAAGTATAGTGGACATAGAATGTCATATGATTGTACAATACAGTGATGCAACAAGTCTATATGTTATGCTGTGATCACAAATATAGCTACCACCTGTCACCAGACAGCACTGTTACAATACCATTGACTATAATCCCTATGCTGTACCTTTCATCCCCATGGCTTAACACCTGTAACCGGAAGTGATGACCTCCCACTCCCTTCATCCGTTTTGCCCATTCCCTCACTCACCTCCCCTGTAACAATGACCAGTTTGTTCTCTGTGCTCATGCAAGATCAGAAATATCAAGTGTTAAATGAAAGGAACAAGAAAACATAGAACAGGAGGAATGGATTCAATTTTAGGAAGACTTTAGGAAGTGGGAAGTTTGAGCTGGCCTAGAAGGAGCCTGGTGTTGATCGTGACTGGTGGGTGAGGTAAAGAAAGAAGGCCATTCCAAGCAGAGGGTAGAGGAGGAACAGAGAAGCAGGGGGTAAGAGAAAGGCCATGTTCTGGAACCAAAGAGGGGCCTTCATTGCCTGGTGCTCAAGGGTGAGCAGGGAGACTGGAGAGGGAGGACTGAGGGCTACTTAGGAAGGGTTGAGGGAGGCTGGGGCTTATTCTGTTAGCAAGGAGAAGCTGAAGGTTTTTAGCCTGGGGATGGAGATCTCAGAGCCGTTGACTAGGAAGATAGGTTTGGCTCCAGTATGAAGCAAGTTACAGAGGGATGGAGACTTTTCCTGGAGGGATTGGTTGAAACTCCAGACATAAGCATCAAAGAGAGAACCCTTATATTTCATGTTTTGTGCCTCTTTGGAGAAGGTCTTATTTCTCTGCTTTTTTAATATGAGAGAGAATTATAAAAATGGAATAGCCAGTGCTTCACTGTTGCCTTTATAGGATATGAAATAGTATTTAATAATGCCTTCTTTTCTATTTAAAAACAAAAATTGTCTTTCTTGGAGAAGAATATGAATTTTTTTTTGCAAGAATACATTTTCTTTAACCAAGTCATAAACTAAAACTTGATTTACACTTTCAGAGAAAATGCAAACTACATTTCAAAATGTCTAAGTATAAAGTATTGAATGTACTTCAACTTTTAATCTCTCTCAAAATGATAATATGCTAAGTGCATTTTAGCCTGTTAAATAAAAAGCCTGATCTGAATTTACTGTATCTTTTAATCAGGGTGAATGTTCTGGCTGACTATTGGCTCATTTAAAATCCATGTTCTAAAATCAGTATATCTGTTAATGCAGTGAATTGTTCAAAGCATGTACATATGCTCAGATAATACAGAATTGAAAGAATCCAGGCCACTGGGTCATCCTTCCATGTATTTCATTTCTGTTCAAGTTTTTTAATAAAATAGTTGGTTTTTAAAGTGACATATGGAGAGGCACATTGACGGCTCAGTCAGTTAAGTGTCTGGCTCTTGGTTTCAGCTCAGGTCATGATCCTGGGGTCCTAGGATCAAGTCCCACATCAGGCTCCCTGCTCAGCGGGGAGTCTGCTGCTGCTTCTCTCCCTGCCTGTTTATGCTCTCTTTCTCTCTCTTGCTCTGCTCTCTCTCTCAAATAAATAAATAAAATGTTTAAAAAATAAGGGTTATATAGATATGTAAAACTTGTTACTCATGATTAAAAACAATAGAAAATTGCAACTGGCCTGGATTGTCATCTGTAGACTTCTAATATTTGCCCATTTTCACATAACTCTGAATATCTTTTAATCAATAACATAGTAAGTGTGCATTGGGAAACAGTAAACATATTTTAGAGTTCTAAAATATTTCCAGCATAGACACATACTCCCTCCAAATTATTATCCGATTCCCTTAGATTTATTTAAACACATCTATTCTCAGTTAAGGGGTCTAATTTTGTCCTGGAAGTCAATCTGGGTTCTTCTCCTCCAGGGGCATTTCTTTTTAGGCAGACATGTGTTTATCATCTCAGAAATATGGAATGGCCCCATGTAGGAAGACTTTGAAAATCAGCTTTCTGTAAAATAGGGAAAGCATCTCTCTCTTGATCGTGACTTCCTAATAGCTAAGGAAGAAAATCATCTGTAATCTGAGGAGGTCCTACCTTTTGATCCAAGTTTGAGACCTCCTGTGCAGGCCAGGCCAACACGTGCAGGTGAGCTCCCCATCAGAAACACAGGCTTTGTGCAGCCCTTCGGATCCTCTGTGAATCCATGTGCACAGGAACAGCTTCACTTAATTAGTTTTATGGGACAAATTTTCTATAATTGCTTGTACCAAATAAATGTCCATACACATCTTCATTTGCATTTCCAATTAAGTGTCTGCCCGTTTCACCTGTGATAGGTTTTCTATATTGTAATGGACACATTTACACAATGATATATTTTTTTTAAAGTTCGTGCTGAAATTTTGGCCATTAAAATAAATTATATTTATATTTTACTTTAATATTTATGGATGTATAGCATCTAAAAATTTTAAAATGGCTAAAACATAAACATTTGACTCTCTTTCCTGCCTAATCCTGCTCCAGTATGTCCTTTGAAATAAAGAAAAAAAGATAAAATGAGGCAATTTGTCCATGGCCCTGGAAACTAGGACAGGGTGTCTTTCACATGCTGGAATTATCACAACCCATATGTAGTCTATAAGGTGGATGGATTTGGTTAGGATGGTCAGACTAAGGGAGAAAGAGTGCCATGTGGATTTCCTCTGATGTCTTGGCACAAGAAGGTAGTAAGTACAAATCTGAGCATCCTACACAAGATGGTAAATGCTGAATGGGTTAAACTTTCCTATTAAATGGAGAAACCTCTTACATTAAGTAAAAGAGTAAAATCTAGCTGCTGCTGCTTTGAGATGCCTCAAATGTAGTAAAACAGAAATGGATGGGCAAAAGTATTACACGTAAATGTAAGTAAGTGATAAGTCAGAAACATACAGAGGAGGTTATTTCTTGGGTCCAAAAACAATTTCATTACCAATAAACTTAGAGCAGACATGGATCTTTATGTGAATAGTTTCCCATAGAAGTGTATATTTGCATTAAAAATATTTGAAATACAAGAGAGACGCCTGGATGGCTCAGTCGTTAAGCATCTGCCTTCAGCTCAGGTCATTAGCCCAGGGTCCTGGGATCGAGTCTCGCATCAGGCTCCTTGCTCAGCGGGGAGCTGGCTTCTCCCTCTGCCTGCTTCTCCCCCTGCTTGTGCTCTCTTTCTCTGATAAATAAATAAATCTTAAAAAAAATTTGAAATATAAGAAAAAATTACCAGTTTGGAAACACAAAATAATATTCTTTGCAGCTTAAAAAATATCAGAAACAAAGAAATAAGGCTGTAAAGTGGTATTTCTTAAAGGCCCAATTGTTTGAAAGTCCAAGTTCCATGCAGTTGTTGCTGAAAGTTAAAGTTCATGCACACCATCCCACAGCTATTAAATTTCTGGGGATGAGACCCTGAAAGTTCCTTTTTCAGCAAGTTCTCAGATGAAGTTTTGGCATACTAAAGCAGTGACTCTCAAATTTTAGAGAGTAAACAATAAATTTGATATAATGTAGTGTATGTACACATACATAAATATATAAAATATTCTGTTCAATTACCCATGTAATATGCTTGAATTTTGATCATGTCGTGGGCTCACAAATGCCTCAGTAGATTCCAAAAAGGCAGAAACTATATTGGGATCACAATTTATATTGTGATAACAAATATTAATATAAATTAATAACAAAAATGAAACAAGTGTAAAAACAGTTGGTGAAAAAAAAAGTCCCAACTAGCTAATGTAGATACCAAAACTATAGTTGCAGACTTTTTAGAAATTAGCAGTGACATACTATGCATACAAGCTATGGATGAGGGCCAGAAGTATTATTCAGAGGAAATCCTTACTTTGAATGCTTTTATAATTGAACAACAAAGGTTGAAAATCAATTAAATATCACAATAAAAGATACACTAAGTAAAATTAAGAAAGTTAGAAAGGAATTTATGAAGATTAAAAAAAGAACAAAAATGTAGATAATACGTGAACTGTATATCTGATAAATCCAAGTATTCGTTTCTCTAAAACCGTGAAATGGAGAAGCCAGTTACAAGGCTAATGAAAAAAAGAAAAGCATATATTATTAAGAATAAGGAAATAATAAATATTGGGGTCGCTATGAAAAACATAACTGAATTTTACTGAAGAGTGTAGAAGATAACTTGAATAGGGATATACCTTGAGGAAATGTGGCTGTTACAGAGATACAAAATCTCCCCAGATTGCTATAAATGTAATACAGCTTCTCATTTGGAAAAGTTAATGTGTAAAAATAGCAAGAAAAATTATGTTTAAAATACCAATTAGAGAAACGTGAATATCAGGTACTGAATGCATTCTGTAGTGAAATAATTAATTATGGAAATAATCAGAAAAAAACATCAAGTAATTCCACCCTTTTCTCCCTGCATTCTCTCCTCTAAATAAGAAAATAAGATTCAAATTGTTTAATTAGCAAGTTTCTTAAAACCTTAAGGGCCCAGGCAATTCTTACATTTACTGAAATGGATTAAGGACTTAAGAGAAAATAGAAAATTTGTGAATTTATTATGAGACTAGAAGAATTCCGATATCAAAAACACAGATTAAAAAAAAAGCAAATCATATACCTTTCATGGAAGACCATAAAAGCACATTAGGAAACCTAATTGTGTAACTTATATTATTAATATATTAAGGGAGAAAAAAAAACTTGGCAATTTCAATAAATGTGAAAAGGGACACTTGATAAAATTTAACATCTGTTCTTGATGAAAAAAGTAGTCTAATAAATTAGTAATTGGTGAATACTGCGATGCTCTATTAGAAGCATCACAAACATCAGACTTACTGTTGAACAATTAGGGAGATTTCAAATTTAATGAGGTTCTATGCTTACAAATTAAGTTTTTTTATGTCAGACTCAGCCAATGTAAAAATATAAGAAATATGCTTTATTATATCGTATATATTAATTATATTAATATTAGTAATATATGATATATCGTTAATAACATTATTATAAGAAATTATACCCATCTGATGTCAGCTATCATCTATATATAAATATAAAGGAAATTAATAAATAGCATCTTGAAATCAAAAAAGGTCAGTGAGGTGTAAGCAAGATCAAAATTAGGAAAAAAATCAGTGGCCTTACCCAGTAGGAAAACATTGAAAAAATTTAAAGTATCAAAGAGTTTAACAGCAGGAAACAAAAACAACTATAATGCTTAAGACCTATGTGAGGAAGGTTCTAGAACTGTACTAAAAGACATGAAAAAAAGATGATGGAAAAGGATAAACGAAGTGATCACTGTATAAGGGGTTCTGGGAAAGTCACTTGCTTACTCATCAGGGAAAAATGCATCAGTGTGTTACATCGAACATAGTAACTATTTTGCCATGATTTAAAGGTCAAACACTTGGAACAAACTTCCTAAATAAAACTGTTAAAATGATGGGGAAGGCCTATATAAACAACCTGAAAAACAGGAATGATAAAGGGAAAAAAAGAATCTGAAGATGTCAACATGGTAAAAACAAAAATTGCCACTGTAAATTAAAACACAAGGTCAAAAATACTTGCAACGTAGAAACAAATGGATAATATCACTAACATAGAAGGTTTTTGTTTTTTACTCTATAAGGACGAGACAAGTCAATCTAGCAGAAAAGTTAATTCAAACAAGTGGGAATCCAAATAGCTAATAAGCATATGAATGGCACGTGCTTTATTCAGTCATGATCATGGTCCTTCAAAGTGCAGAGGATGGAGCCAGACCACTTGGGTGGCCCCCAGTGTTGTCTCCTAATTGGCTGTGTGATTATTGACAAGTTACTTAACCTCTCTGTCTCTTTCTTCCTTGATGGAATGAAGATAATGATAATGTCTGTCTTCCAGGCTGTGGTGAGGATTTGAATGGTTTGAGGAATGTGAAGTGAGTACAGTAGCACACAGTACAGACTTACAGTGTAATCTATCATTTTCATCACCCTGTGGTAGTAATTTAAATGATCAAATTAGTTTAAGCAATTGGATCAACAAATATGGTAAAGATTTTTCATTACCAGTGATGACAAAAGACTCTCTCCAGTGCTATTAGAGGGAACATGACTTTGTACAAGCCTTGTGGAAGGTGCTTTGATAAAATGGATTAAAATTTAATCTACGCATATCTCTGAGCATTTATATTCTAGGTATCTCTTTTAGAGAGTCAACTGAGCATGGGAGAGATACAGTAATTACTCATGGTCCCACAGATGCTAAATGCCAGGAATGGGAACTGAATCTAAGCCTGGCTTCCCAGTCCTACTATGGACCACTGTTAATAAACATAAGAAAGACAATGTTCAGTCTCATTGTTGGGGGAAAAAAACAAAAAACAAAAAATAAAAAACACACATATTAAAACAACCTGAGGCCATTTTCTTCCTATGAAATTGCTGTATATTAAATAAAAGTGCCTGCAGTTGGCAAAGTTGCAAGGGAATGGATAGGCTTATTCACTGACCCTAGGAGTAGAAATTAATATCACATTTTAGGAGGGTTTATTGGCGATAGTTGGCCAAAACCACAAGAATGGGTATAACCTATGACTCAACCATTCCACCTCTAGGAATTTATTTTGGGGAATGCATCATGGACACATAGTGTTAGCTACGTATAAAATGATTACAGTGTTTACAGTTAAAAATTGAAGAATTGGTTAATTGTAGACTCTTCATAAGGTGAAGAACTATTCTGTATTATTATATATTGGGGAATGTTTCCTCTGCCTTTTTTTTAATCTAAAAGACAACTGATTAAAAAGTATATAAATTAATATGACTAAAAGATATTATTTAACAAGCAATTTCTACTTGTCACTGTTCTTTACTGCTTTCTGCTGATTATTTCATGGCAACCTCTGAGATATGTATCATTTTTTATTCACATTTTACAGATTAGGAAACTGACGAACAGAGTCCACTTGTAACTACGTAACTTGTCCAAAATTATTCAGCCCATCTGAGGCAAAGTCAGAATTTAAACTCAGTTCATCTGCCACTGGAGTCCCAAATTTTATCCAATACACTCTGATCCTATTTTCACAAGATAAGCAAATACAAATGTGCATTAAAAACTAGAGATTCATGTTTACTTGTTTTTTAAAAAATATAGTATTATAAAAACTATTTTTAAACCATTTTTATAAATTTTACACAATTCTTATAGTTAATATATATTACTTTTGTAAAAATAGCTTATATTTTAGAGAGAGTAGTTAATAAATGCTGGAAACACCAATGTTTTCTGCCATTTCCAAGGTTCAGAGCTGGGTTTTAGCTGGGATGGATGGCCTCAGAAGGGAGGAGGGATGGGATATAAGTGGGGAGGGTCTGGGGTAATGAATGCAATACCATCTCCACTGGCTGGTGGTTGACTTTATGTCCAACCAAATAATAACCTTGTGGGCTTTGTAATTTCCCATGCTGTTTGCAACTCATGCCATTGGAAGCAGGCCTGCTTCCAAATACAGATATGAATGTGAATCACTACCAACTAAAGAGTATATATTTTCCTCTTACCCAGCCTCATGTCTGTCCTTTTCACATTTTACTGGAGAGTCATTTTGTATGTGTATCAGCTGGGATCAACTGTTGTATTGAGGTGGAAAAGCCCAAAATGGCCACTTCACTGAGATGGGGAGCCCCCAGGGATGACTTGGCACTTCTCTACCAAGTCACTCCGGCATAGACAAAGACCTGCTGCATGGCCCTGAGCCAGTCAGCGGTGAGACCCTGCGAAAAATTCCTAGTTTGCCTATAAATACCCTCCCCAATCATAACCGAGTGCTCAGCCTTTGTGAAACGATTCCGCTGGGCAAGGTGGGGGAATCAGTAGGACTCTTTAGTTTGATTTTGCTCTTAAATATATATCTTCCCTCCCTCTCTAAACCAATTGATGGATTTATTCATGCATATTGATTCTGATTAACTTTTCTGTTGCATCAGTTGGTAATTGGTCATAAGGAAATTTATAGCCAAGCATGATAATGATAATTCTTTAAAGAGAGTTCGAGATGAGAAAACAATTTTGTTCCCTGTTCCACATAACCAACTTATGGCATATGCTGATTTAAAAAAATCCTGTGTTCTAAAAAGTGAATGTAGTATCTTTTTGACTAAAAAATTAGTTTATTCACCCAATTTTTAAAAAATGTAATCATATTTATGATGCTAAAGTATATTTAAGAAGATTTAAAATTCCTTTAAGTAGAAAAAAGAATCGAATAGTTTAAAGATGCTTTCAGGTCAGATTAAAATCTAAACCAGACTATCTTCTCTGTAACTTGTACTCTGGCTCCAGAATCCTGAATTGTTACTCAGAAACAGACTTCCCGTACTCTTATATGCACTGGCTTATTTAACCAGGAATTAACTGTTAGCATGCGCTTGATAAAAGCTTTCTGGTAGATATATTGTTTGTGAAAAGAAAGAGACATGCAAATGCCCATTTCCCTGATTGTCGAATTAGATTTCTAATTAGATTGACTCTGTATTACTGTTCTGCAGAGATACCATCCCCAAATAATTACCTAATATCTGTGTTCTTCACCTGTGAATAGGCAAGCATGCAAAAATGTGTGTGATAAGTCAATCTGAAAAATTTTCTCATAACAGGTTTAAGACATTGTCTATTATTTTATTCAATGACCCTTATCTTGGAGTGAAACTAAATCATCCCAGATGTCAACTCAAGAAGATTCTCCAAATGAACTTAGAGACCTCCTTTTGTCACAATTCGAAAATTGTATCATTTCTTTTTGCCTTGATCAACAGAGACCTAAAAATTAAGTTTAGGTCCTAATTTAAGTGACTGTCTCATACCTGAAAGATGAAAGTCTATCTAGATTCTTTTCTCTAAATTTTCATTTGGCTGTGTTTTAACTGTCCTACTATTTAATAGAGGTTTTATAATCATAAGCTGCCAGAGATGATTTTCTGTGTTCTAAGTATAAATGATAAACATAATTCTCTTGACAGGAAAAATATGGTGAGCTTTCCTTTCCTGTTGTATAGATGCTCTCATATAGCGGTTTGGCAAGTTGAGATGTTACAGAACTTTTTATCCTGTAGTTTTGGGTTGGAAGTTCAGTTATATAAAGACTGTGAAAAATGAAAATCTTTTAAAAATAGCCCCTTTGTTTACTATTTCGGTGTTTAATTATAATACTAAATATTCAAATACATTGACCTGCTCTTAACTTAAACGTATCCCAATACAAAGTAGGAAATTTCCTCTTTCCCTTTCTCTTTCCCTTTTCCCAAACAATATTCCATATAGTAGACAGAGAAGTTGGAATCAACCAAATGTTCATCAATAGGAGAATTAATAAATAAGTTCATATTTTGAAAATTATATAACAGTTTAAAGAAAAGCAGATCTGTATACTACCTACACGTTATCAAATCACATTGATAAGATACAAAGTGAGGTTGCAAAACACAATTTCATGCAGGCCAAAAATTTAAATTACTTTTTTCAAGGATTTATTTATGAATATAAATTCTCAATACAAATTGAGGAGGAATACATGCCAAATTCCTTTCTAATTTCTATGCAGGGAAGGAATTATGATATTTGTGGAAGTTCAAAGGGACTTTTTTTTTCTGTAATTTTTCAAACTTTTTACAAATGTGTAAACTTAACAATTGACAGGTTTTAAGATAATATTATACGAAAGTACTCAACACAAATAGCCTATGTGGTAACTCTAGCTTTAATAATGGATTTAATGTCTCTGGGTGGATTCTGTGTTTTGCTGACACAATACTAGGACATTGAAAAAGAGGAAAAGATCATTTACAAAAAATCAAAAACCAAAAAAAAAATTACTATAAAATATATTTTTTTCTACTGATACCTCATGTTCTTCTGTTGACCTTTCCTAACCCTTAAGAAATCATGGAAATTTTAAGATAACAGTACAATGACTGTGGGTTGAGGCACAGCTAAACTGGACTGAAGTCAGGTTGGCAAATTGTCATGCTGTTTTTGTATATATTTCTTTTAACTTTAACACCCACAATTTATTAAGTGAGACTGTGGATAAAAGAGGAAGCTCAGAATCCTGTTTGGACACCGTTTAGGAAGGAAGCCAGGTCTTTATGGGGCACCCCCTTCCTCTTAGCCACTGGCCAGGAAAACCATCTTTCTGTTTAAAACCTATTCAATCTGAGAGGTGGGGTGACTTTGGGAAGGAAGGTGACCTCTCCCTTGTAAAGTGGAATGGCTCTGTTTCCCCCATGACTTATTCAACTCATTTCCACCACTGTTTATAAGAACACTTGTGCTGAATGCTTGTAGTGACAGCAATAGTCAGTTAAAATATGGCTTAAATTTCATGCCTTCAAATTTCCTATGTTATTTCACATCTTTGATCATTATAACCCCAAATGGAGCTGTTGGTTAGTTCAAGTTTTGCTGATGTCCTTTTGGAGTTAACAGGGATGCTTCTTACAAGCCAGAAGTTTAATCAGTACAGAGACAGCTGTGTACTCATCAAAGCATAGCTACTCTCGAGTCTAGAAAGAGGATGCTTTGATGGGAACCACATCATTTTCAAAATGGTACAGGAGGTATTTTTCTGGGATCCTTACACGTTGGGGTCCACTGGCAGATTAGGGTGTGGCAGTGATGTGACCTGCTGCCTGAGAGGGGATATCAGAGGAACTTGTCTATTTTGAAAACTTCTTAGTATTTTGGGCATTGTAAATACCTTTGGATTTTGACCTCAGCTTCAGCTACGCTCGTGGATTTAATTTGCATTGCTCCATGGCTGTGAAACATGACTATCTTATTAAAATCAGTTCCTTTATTCATTTCTTATAAATACTTTAATTACCTCTTTATTTGGGGATAATTTTAGATTTACAGGAAATTTGCAAGGATAATCTAGAGTTCCTATATACACCCCTCACCTTGTTTCCCCTAATGTTAACTCTTCACTTTGCCATGGTACATTTGTCAAAACTAAAAAAAGAAAACGGACATCGTACATTACCATTAACTCAACTTTGCTCTTTATTTGGATAGTACCAGTTTTTCCACTAATGTCCTTTTTCTGTTCTGGAATCCAACCCAGGGTACCACATCGCATTTAATCATCTTATCTCTTTCTGTCTTCTGAATTGTGACAGCTTCTGACTCTTTCCTTTTTCCCACGACCTCGGCAATCTTGAGAAGTACTGGCCAGGAATTTTGTACAATATTTATCATTTTTAATAAATGGAAATGTATAACCTTTGGGATTTTTGAAGGAAAGGCCATGTAGACCTACTAGTAATTTGTACCGCTGATTTTCCATTAATAACCCAGTTTCAGCCTGTTGACTGTTACTTTATCCTCTTAACAGTTGTAACAGCATTCTAGAATTTAAATGGATCTACGATGGGTTTAATATTTGCTGCATATCTGCTTCATCTGTGTGTGCTTTGTATGGTCTCAGCTTTGCCAGTTCACTTTAAACCCCCTAGAAAGTTGGTATTTTATCTATTGTTTATGACAGATTCGAGATGGACAACCAAATTGCTACGTGTTGAAGAATAAAGATTTAGAACAAGCTTTTAAAGGAGCTATTTACTTGGAGATGGACCTCATATATAACCCGGTAAGTCTAGCTGGACCAGCCATACCTCCCAGCTTCTTTGTACCTAAAGTAAAAGATGGACCACCCTGGTGAGACTCAAATCTCAAATCCGTGTAAAATGTTTCAGACATGTTGCCACTAGAGAGAACAAGGTTTTGAACTTCAACTCTAAAATCAGTGCGGGACAATCCAGTTTTCAACTCGTATTAATCCCCTTGAACCAGTAGAAATGATAATATTTAATTCCCAGTACATCTAAATGTCAAGGGAGGGGGGGAAAGGAGAAATTAGTTTGTTAGCTTTATTTCTGGTAATCTTCTCAAAGGCCGCAGTTGGCGATCAGACAGAGGCATTTTCAAATCCCTGTTGTGTTATTTAATTATTATAGTAGATGTTCTACTGTCCAACACTATCAAGAGAAATAGTTACTTATTCGGAAACTACAGTTAAAGGAGGAGTTTTTAAAACCTGTCTTCAACCTTTAGTATAAAATATGTAAATACTCATTTGCCAGTCTCTGGCTATGGGCATAAAACCTGTTTTTTATAGCATGGGTTTATTATGTTTAGTTCTGTAACATATTCCTTGCATACATGCACTCTTAACATCTATAATACTATCTAGTTTCAGGTTGTTTTTTTTTTTTTAAGTGGAGATCTACTTTAAAGATACAGAACAATTGAATATAGAATTGTCCAGACTGTTTCCCATAAAATCATTAACTCGTTATCTTTTTAGGGACTGACCTTTATCAAGGCTTTTTAGAGTGACACAAATTTCAAGTCTTCAGGTCCATGCTTGGATTTCAATGATTTATTTGATCCTTGAATAAAATATGGAATTATAATAATGGGCGAACCTGGCAGAAACAAGATTGGGAGTTAGCATAGTTGATTCTCGGTAGGCATGTGATTTGATTGTTGTGAGCGGAGATTCCTTAGCGTGCAGAGACGTGGCCCTACTTAGCTATGAGCATGCATATGACGTGGTAGCAGCAGCGGGTTCCAGAAGGGAAAAGGAGAATGTGGGTTAATCCAGTTAGCGGTATAAATGAATGTAGGGTAATGGAGCTTTTATAGTAATTATAAGAATGGCTGCCATTTAGAGGCCACCTACAATGGGCCAGGCTCTGACATTATTGCATTTAATCCTTACAATAAACCTGGTAAATAGGTATCATTAATGCCATCTTATGATGAGCAAATGGAATTAAATAAGAGAGCTGATTTACTAATAAATGAGTGAGTCAGCATACAGATCCAGATCTTTCTGATTCTGCGGTGATTCCTATGCTATTCTGCTGCTTGTTTAGTTTATTTAAGGAATTATTCATAAAGTCAATGGCAGGGACACTTTTATATTTTTAGTCTGCAGTCTGGAGGTGGTGGTGTTACTTCCTCGTTTTTTCCATTGAGTTCGCTTTCCCTTCAAGGAAATTCTCTGGGCATCTTGTACCACGGATGACCCTTCATTTCCAGTTTTCTTCTGGCAAGCACTTGTATTTAGTCTGTGCACACAGGTAAAACCTGAGTTTTGGGGAAGAAAGATGTACCAAGAAAATATGTTAGTTGTGCCATTTTCCAGTTGTCCATCCGATGGAGTGGAGAGGGACTTGAATTTCGTTCTTTGAGTTTTTTTTCAGTAGGGTGATTGGGACAAACCACGAAATCACTCCGAGCTTCAGTTTATTCCCCATAAAATGGGTCTCAAATGAATCATCTACTTATTTTTCCATAGAATTGAGAGGAAATGAGATTCTCTGTGGAAAGATGTTTTTATAAGCAGGAAACTGATTTGCACATACAAGGTATTATTGGCGAAAAAATTGTTCAAAACCTTGATGGGAAGGAAGTTTTATTTCTTAGAAACTGGTTGGAGAGCCTCCTGAACTCAGCCTCCCCAGCGGTTTCAAATACCTCCATTGATTTGCGAAGTGGATAGGACTTGCAAGGAGTCTCCTGGATCCAGTCTGACCTACCCAAGTGTACTGGTGAAAGGAGATCCCCAGGAACACACTCAGGGGTGTCCTCCATCGCTCAGCTCCCTGCCAAAGGCCTGAGGGTCAGAAGATACTGGTTCCACATTCTTCCGAGTCATTAACAAGAAAAAGAGAAGAATGAAGTCCATTTAAATGCTGCCTTTTTCTTTCCTTCTTTTTTTAAACAATGATGTCTTTCTAGGTCAAAGCAAGTATTAGGACCTTTACCCCCAAAGAAAAGCGCTTTGTTGAAGATACTCGCAAGCTGTCCAAGAAGGTAGGTAGGTAAGGTAAACCGGCTGTGGTACACTCAGCACCAGAAGTGCTTATCTGTCATTACTTAGCATCTCTCCCCACCTCCCTCCTCCCCTCCCTTCCTTCCTTCTGCCCACCTTCCTACCTTTCTTCCTCCTACCACTCTTCCCCTCCCGCCTTCCTCCTCCTCTTCCCTCTCCCTCCTCCACCCTCTCCCTTTTTCCCTCTTCTTCCCTCTCTCCTTCTTTCTCTCCCCCTCCCCCACTTCTCTCAGCTTCTCCCCATCAACACTCCTTCCTCTGCCTCTCCCCATCTGTCCCAGAACAAGGACCTCAGTCAGCAGGATAAGAAGGGACACACTGGAGACATAGATGTTGGATGAAGTAGAAGGTGTCAGCCCTCCATTCATCTCCTGAGTCATTCTATCAAGGCACATTCCTAGTGTCAGCCTCTGTGGAGTCTCTGACTTGGCTGACCTTGCTAGCCTCAATCAGTTAAGGCCTTTTCTGTCTCTGTCTTAACAAGGTCACAGGGAGGTGCTATGCCCAGGGAGGCCTTAACTGCCTCAGCCCAGAGGATCTTAGGGGCATCTAGCCTCAAGTTCCCCCATGATGCTCCTACCACTTTGTCTACATATTTGGAATGTGTTGGCGTTTTACCACATTCCAAGTTAACTCTCTCCCTCTGCCTGTTTCCCTTAATTCCTCTCTCATCAGTTTAACAAAAAGGGATGATCACAGCCCAGTAGGGGAAGTTTTGCATTTTTTCTTAACATGACCTTTATGTTTCTTTTCAGAGTCCCTCCCTGTCTTATTCAGAAGCAGTCCAGGATTTCACTCTGTACCTATTGTCCCTCTTCAGTTGTGTAACAAAGAACAAAGTGTCCCCTTTTTAAAGTGTTTATTACTTCCACCACTTCCTGTGGGGTGAGCAGCTGTGGATGACATAAAACCATTAAATATGAATGCATCTCCTCATCCTTTTGTTTCCCATGAACTTCTGGGCACACTTGGGAAGGGCCTGGAATGTCTTCTGAAGGGAGCATCCCAGTGTTTTGTTTTGGTCTGCCATAACATTGAGTGTAATATTTATTTGGTGTAATCTGAGTAAACGTCTTTATTATTATTATTATTATTATTATTATTACTGCCTTGTGCCCTACTTACTTGAAAGTTAAAACCCAAGTTGAAGTAGGTGGGGTGGCTGCTTTGCAAAAAAGTTGAAATGAATCTGCCTATAACTGGGAGAAAAGACATTTCCTTTGCCAAGCAAGACCTCTGCATGGGGTGGCTTTGGGCTCTGAGAGTTCCAGGGGATTTGGGGCTGAGATCCTGGGGTCTGTTAGGGCCCTTCCCACGTGCCTTTCACCACAGCATGTCTCCAGATTTTTACAGTTTGAGCTTAAGCTTATGATGCAGGTACTTGAGATCACTTACCCTGTGGCAGGCACTTTTAAAAGGCCATCGATTTTCTTCACTTTCTGCAAGGTGAATACAAAGATCAACCTCATCATATGAGATCAGAGAGGTTAGGAAACTGGTTGGAGGTTGCACAGCTAGGAGGTGGGAGAGCTGGATTCTCCTCCCAGAATTAGACTTTCCTATAGACTTTTTCTTCTGGACTACATGAGCTAGAATACTTGTGTATCTAGTTTCTACAAAAATCCACCCATTTCCTTCTAAACTAAACAATAAGCTCTCTCTCTCTCTCTCTCTCTCTCTCTCTCACACGCACACACACACACACACACACACACACTCACACACACACTGAATGCCTTGCTGCTCTAGCTTTTACAAGCTTGGTTTTGTCCTGAATATTATTGAAAAAAGCTATTCTCCATCAAAAGGGCTACAAAGTACATTGTATTTTTTTCCTCCTATGGATGATGGTGTTTTAAAAAGAATTTTAGAAGAAGCATTAGTGCTTTTTATTTTTTTTTAAATTGGAAGCTATGCAAAATATAATTTAAATGACTGAGATGCCTGATCTAAAGAGAATATTTGGAGTATTTAAATCTAGTTTCTTTTTTTTTTATTAGATCTTATCAAGGGATATAGACCGTGTAAAAAGAATCACCATGGCAATGTGGAATACAATACAGTTCCTGAAAAGCTGCTTCCAGTGGGAATCCACAGTGAGAAGTGCTGTTGCATTCATGGTAAGCCTCAATTTTATGTTCAAATTATTTGCATCTGAGTCCCAAATCCAAATGAGTTTTATTTTACTGGCATGAAGTAGAGTTCTACACATTCAGCATAGCTGTAGTTCACACCTGTAAGGAAACTTTAAAATATAAATGGTATCCATTCATCTTTCTGAAACAGATTATAGCATAGGTGAATATGTAGATGTCTAAGACTGTACTTACATCACATTTACCCTTGGAAATCCCTTAAATTACCCGAATCTTACTCAGATACTATCTCTCAGTAAGTTTAAGAGACCTCAATTCTATATTTTTGTAAATTTTTTTTCCAGTCAAAAATGTATCTTTTTTTTTAATTTATTTTTATTATTATTATTTGCCCAGGGGTACAGGTCTGTGAATCATCAGGCTTACATCTTTCACAGCATTCACCAAAGCACAAACCCTCCCCAATGTCCATAACCCATCCACCCTATCCCTACCCTCCCACCCCCCAGTAACCCTCAGTTTGTTTTGTGAGATTAGGAGTCTCTTATGGTTTGTCTCTTTCCCCATCCCATCTTGTTTCATTATTTTTCCCTCTCTACCCCCCACAATCCCCCACCCTGCCCCTCAAGTTCCTCTTTATACATGGCTGTTATTATTATATTGACTGTGTCTGTCCCTCTGTCGCAGTGAATGCCAGTGCTTTTTGAAAAAATAAGGGTTGAAAACTCACATGATGAAGTTGCTCCAATTTATGTGTTAAGTAAATCTTCACAAACTTTGGTATAAAAACATTGCTTCATATCAAACCACTTGAGTCACATGACAAGGTGACCCAATACCACAGACGAGAGTGACTAATATATGTCAGATGCACACTTCTTCTCTCTGATAATGCCGGTTCATCCTTAGGAGCAAAATAAAACCACAAAATAGTCTCAGAAGAGCTGCAAGAGATCTCAGAACCACCTAAGTAAACCACTGAGGGTCCAGGAATCTTTTAAGGACTTGAAAGTTGGTGCCATGACCTCACCTCACAGCTCTCGGCACCCTCCGCCATTTGTAAAAGGACTTGTTCTTGAGGAGATTGATAGTGTCAGACATGGAAGGAGAAACCAAATCTCTCAACTGCTAATCTTGACCCTTTTTTTTTTAATGCTATTCATCTTTGTATTGTGCAAAGATCACAATAAGACCTAATAGGATGTGTGAGTGGCTCTGAGTCATGATCTTCGGTAAATCATGAATCTTATGCCTCTGGTTTTTTTTTTTTTTTTTTTTAATTGTCCATGTTCTCTCCTACCTCACAGGCACATCCTCATTAAAAAAAATTTTTTTAGGGATGCCTGGGTGGCTCAGTCATTAAGTGTCTGCCTTAGGTCATGATCCCAGCATCCTGGTATCAAGGCCCTTATCAGACTCCCTGCTGAGCAGGGAGTCTGCTTCTCTCTCTCCCACTCCCCCTACTTTGTGTTCCCTCTGTCACTGTCTCTCTGTCAAATAAATAAATACAATGTTTAATTTTTTTTTAATCAGCCTAAGATGTCAGTGGGTTCAAGGTCATTCCCATCTTTATTCCTTATTACACATATCACATACACAGTATATCAGCTCCACAAGAGGCCTTTTCTTTGCCATGGAGAACATTCTGTTTGATTTCATTAGTTTTAGATTTTCATTGCTTCAAGATGTAGAGGTCCTTGAGGGTTGTGACCTGGAATTTTAATATACTTCTTCTGGGCGCCTGGGTGGCTCAGTGGGTTAAAGCCTCTGCTTTCGGCTCAGGTCATGATCTCAGGGTCCTGGGATCGAGGCCCGCGTCGGGCTCACTGCTCAGCAGGGAGCCTGCTTCCCCCTCTCTCTCTGACTGCCTCTCTGCCTCCTTGTGATCTCTCTCCCTCTGTGAAATAAATAAAATCTTTAAAAAAAAAAATAAAATAATATACTTCTTCTTTGGTCTGAAGTTGCTAAAAACAATTGGCCTTAATAAAAACATTAATAAGAATGCTTTTAATCCATATCTGTCTTGTCTTGGCATTTATTCATCTTCTTCCCTTTCTTAAAATGTTCTCCTCAGCTGGGGGCTTCATGTCTTGGCTTCCTCTTCAGCCTCCCCACCTCCACTTCCCACCCGAATTCTCTTCAAAAACTTTCCACAGAATGTTCTCTTGTAATTCTGGGCAAGAGAGGAAAGTCAACACAAATTGGTGGCTTCTTCCAGTCAGCACCCCAGCCAGCCCCTATGAGTAGGAGAGGATTTCCTCTTTCTTGAGCTTAATTTCTGGCACTGTGATTTTTAGAAAAACAGAGCTCCATTGCACTGACTTATGTAGGGGAATGACAGAAATGATTAATGGGCTGCCGGCCTGATCTGAAGAAAGATTAGAACAAATGAATAGAAATAGATTGTCTACTAGAGGGGGCTTCTAAAAGAGAAGGGAGCTTTGGCAGTGGGGCCACTGTCTGGTCCCTGCATGTGTCCGTCTTGGGGGCACCACGCTGGGAAACATGCGCCCAGGTTAACAGACTGCAGGCGGCCACTTCATCCTTTCAAATCACTATGGCCCACAAAATGGAAGATAAAGGCATTGCTGTCCTTGCTGGTTCTCCACTGTATGATATTGCAAGGATACATGGGTTTGTGAGACTGGGGGAGTCGCCACTTCATGTGTGTCTTTATTGGGGGACATTTCCCACTGAACATCGCTGAAAGAATGCAGTCAATTAGAAATGATACGTGCATGCACCTTTTCTCTGAAGGTACTACAATGAGGAGTGCTCCCTTAAAGGCATTTAGTTTTCAGTTTTAATTTGAAATGCTGTGTTTGAATGTTTATCTCATGTCTACTTTGACCAGCCTTGACGGATCTCAGAGATACTACCGATACAGAGAGAGGTGGTTTACTCCCCTCCCCAAGCCAATGAAATGTCACCTTATTAGAAAATGTTTTTGTGACTGCTATCATCATGGTTGTTCCAAAAATCTGTTCCTAAAGCAAGAGCATATAAAAAAATGTACTTTCAGGATAAAATAAAATATGTATGTTAGTCTCCCTTATTATATTTTAAGACTATGGGTATCTAAGCCTTCATTTGTGGGGAGAACATTTTGCTTTATGCCTCTTGCCTACATACTTATGATCTTAGCCTCCTGTAGGGTCTAAGAGATGGGTAGTTTCATGCTTTGGGGGCACCACTGGCTGTGGTACTGTGTCCGTGACTCTGTAGGACCCCATTAAGGGTTATCTTTCTGCAAAGCGTTGGATCCTCAGGTGACCTGGGCCAGAGAAAGGAAGGGCTCCATGATGCCAAAACCCTGCTTCTTCTCTTCCTTGCTCCACTATGGAGAGTGCCGGGCTTGACATTGGTGGTACAGCCTGAGTCTCTCCTATGACCCACCAAGCACAGGATACCGTTACTGGTCCTTATGCATTGGTGTGACCATTTGTTCATGCTTCGTCCACTTGCCTTGGGGATATAGGAGCAGAAGAGTTTTGCAGTAGTCTAAAGCAAGGTCTCAGACCAGGGTTTTACTAAATAATAGGACTGCATTTGAAGGCCTTTCTGTATTCAAAAGTAGGATCTGTGGTATCTAAGGGTTCATAGCACAGGTGAGTGAAGAATCGGGTTTGGTGGGCCAGTTCCCAGTGGGGCTTTGCCTTTCCCCCAAGGTCCTGGAAATGACTCGAGCACCACAAGCTAAGGGCAAAACTATAGGAATTTCTTTCCCTATGTTTTGTCAGATCATATGAAATAGCTGATTAACATCATGTCAGTGTCTGTATTTTCAGATGAGACAAAGCAAGAATAGTGTACGATCGTGTTTAGTATATTCTGGCTGTTCATTTTGAGATGTTATGAAAGCGTTACGTTTTCTAAGGCTTCCTATGGGTGTGTATATGAATATATCATAGCTTGTTGAAAGCAGGGTTCAAGACAAGTGGCCTATAAAGATAGAAGTCCACCTGGTGTCTGGTCAGAAGTGGGTGGACAAACATGGGAGGATTTATTTATTAGATGGTCCAGGCGTAAACCCCTCCACGGTGGAATTAATCCCCTCTCTGCTTACTGGTGGCTGTACTCCCAACTCTCGGAGAAGAAAGTTTTCTTTAATTCACTGACATGTGCTATGTGAATGTTGCCTACAACTTTGAGTTCATTGTTATAAGAAATTAAATTTGGATTTTTTCAGAGTGGTCGAGCCGTTCCGAAGCATGCATCTACAGGCTCCGTTTCTGTTTTGTTAACATGACTACAGGAAATCTTGCTCATTTTATCTCTTGACTCTTTCTCTTTCCTCCAGATTTTCTGGATATTTTACTCTGTGGCATTTTCTGAGCTTGACTTGTTTTAAATTAAATATGTATATGTTTTCCTTTTTCTGCTCGGAGTCCTATTCTCAACTTTTCCAATGGGAAAATGAATTAATAGGAGATGTCGGTTTATTACAGAGGCTGAGGGTAACTAAAAATCATGCCTAGAAGAAGAACATCTGGGTATTTCCCTGTGAATGGATTTGTAATTACACATGGTGTTTCATAGACCTGCACGTGGCCATTTTCAGACACAGACTTTCACCTCTAGGGGTCTTTAATAGCTCATGTTTCGGGGCTTACTGTGTTTCGGGCGCTGTCCGAAGCATCTTGGAAATGTTACCTCACCTAGTTCTCACCAATACCTGCTGATGTAGGTACCAGTTATTACCTTCTTTGTACAGATGAGAAAAATGAACCCATAGAGGTTAAATAGAGTGTCAGAGCTCATATGTTTTTAAGAAGCACAGCTGGGATATTAACCCAGACCATTAGGCTTTGGAGTCCGTGTGTTTAACCAGTGGGCTGTACTACCTCTTGCTGATGTTCAGAATTGCAGTAATTGTGGTCCTGGTATTTAAATAGATGATAATGACTCTAGGGACAATGACACTGGTCTTTCAGATATGTATTTAGATGTAATGAATGTAAAGCCTTTTCCAAGATGCTTTGGTGGGGGGGACCACTCATCATGTGGGTGGGAATAATTCTTAGTCATGGTCATTACATTCACAAGAGATGGAGCCAGAACTAAAGAGGCATAAGGTGGGGAGATGTATGTACCATCTCTGTGGAACAGCCCAGACCCTGGGAATCCCATGCACGTGACATCCTTGGAATCTAGCTGGATGGTCTGGAAAATCTCAGTGACTGGTTCCAGGCTGAGACCCAAATTGGAGATGGAGTTATTTTTACCCACTTTGCAGGGGAAGCTCTTAGATGATGGAGAAGGGTTTTCAAGGGAAGCATGAAAACTGAAAACAACTACATGAGGGCGTCATGGGTAGAATCCATACTTTTGCCAGATTCTTTTTGAGAATTCCAGGTTGTTCAAAATAAGGGATAAGAGTAGAGACAAGCACATTTATCTATCTACATTAATGCATTCCTTCAAAATGTCTTAAGACAACAGCTATCAGAGAGAGAGACAGACGCATATTTCTGGTGTGGGGGGGTGGGGTACTCCATAGTCTATCCCCATGTTTCGGTACAAATACATTATTTAATGATAGCTAGGATGAATGTGTTCTCAAAAGATAATTCTGCATTGTGATGTTTATACCATGGAACCAATCATCTATAGAGGGTTTTTGTTTGTTTTCTTTTTCTATTGGGTACGTGTATTTTACAAATCCCAGTACTGTCTATGAAAAGACCTAAAGTTACATTATGGCATAAGTGAATTATTTTTTTTCATATGACAAAAAAGCATTTACTTGACAGATGGCATCATCAGAAGATTATTTTAAATAGCAAAGGTCTCCTAATGCTGTAAAAAAGGATTGCATTTTTTTTTCAATTTTCCACTAGTCTTTCAGGCACACACCTATTGCTTCAAGAGAGGCAAGCCTGTGGGGCATTGATGGATTCCTTATTTTATTAAATTTTTACTTGGACGTTTGATGTTAAAAAGTAATCTAAATCTACCATATATCAATGGGTATCTTCATAAAGCTATGATTTTAACATCTGTGACTTTTTTCCTCAATTTTTTGAGTGTCAGAAAATGAAGAATTTCTTCTTCAGAGTCAACAGGGCCTGCAATATGATACATAATTTAAAGCATCAATCAACCTCCCCTTCTCCAATAAGGTTAAAAATACAGTTCCCCACTTTCTTAGTGAAATCCCATATTTAGCATACATGGAATTCTTAGCTTTTAGAAATCCTGGAATGTTGAGAAATGTGAAATGATCTCACATTGAGCTTATGAACAACAGCAGCAATAACAGAATAGACCCTTCCAGCCCCATGACACATGTGTACATAAATACACACACAGACACACAGACCAAGAGGCAAAGGAAATTGGGAAATACAAAGTTTATCCACAAAACATTTTGTGAAAACAGTTTAGCTAGCATTTCATACGAGATCTTGAGGATTGCTTCTGTCCATGATCCATTCTGTGGTCTAAAGAATGTTCACGCTGAAAGTACTTTGCTACAAATGACAACGATAATGGGAATTTTGTTTTTAAATCAAACTATTAAAATAGTGCTGGTCCATGTCTTCTTGATCCTTTTGATATTTATGTATTAACTGTGTCTAAAAGATTTACTTCTTCTTTAAGTTCTATCATCAATTTATTCACAACTAGATGCACCTGCATTTGATTAAACATTTGGTGGCTGTGTTTCCATCTCCACCAGAAGTCAGTTGTATGTGCAAAACAGACCTCACTGCCTCTTCAGTAGGTGTTTGCGCAGTTGGAGCTCAAGATTAACAGTATTTCTCTAAAGCTGAAAAAAAAATCCAGTTCCAATAACCATTTTCTCTGGAGGAGAAGATATTTTTTGACATTTTAAATGCATCCATATATACTTATGTGCGAAATGTATAAATATATTGTGTAAAATACTTAAAATATTTGACAATTTATTGTTTTATTTAACATTTATAAGACGATTTCCCAAATCTTCCTTTCATAGAGGACTATATAATATACCTTCAAAAATATTTTAAAGGGTTTTTTCAGCATTTTTTCCTCAGAACAATCCATCATCGCACATTGTGATTATAATTTTTTTACAACATAATTGCACCTTCTATTGACAGCTTCTCAGGCATTAACTAATTATGCCATTTAATAAAATTACAGTAATTGCATTAAAAGATTATCTGTTGAAAATTTAAAAGGACACTCTTAACTATTCTAGCATATTTTCATGTTTATATTTTCAACTTTATAATTGAATTGCACTTTCAGACAGAATCATAGCTAGGCTAACTGAAATCAGTTGGTATTTTGGAGAGCCCTAATTTTGACGAGTAAGCATTAGATCTTTATTTTATTATTATTATTTTTTATTCCTAGAAGAACATACATTGCCAGTCTTCACATGGCCCCGTTAGGTAACAAGCAAATGGTTAACTCTCACTTTTGTATGACATGTGCCAGCTCTGTATGGGAACGCTTTTGTCTCTATGTACTGCCTCCTCTAAGCTTTCTGGTGGGGTACACACACACACACACACACACACGTTTTCTGCCTTCTGTGAGTTTTCTGGTTGCGAGCCATTGTCTTTTGCAGATTCTCAGTGAATTCAGTCTAGTTCTCTCTACTGTCCAGAGATAACCTTACTATTAATTTGAACTTGGTCCTGAGTGTAGGGTCTTAAATCCTAGAGAAGGAAGAGATCAGGGGGTCATGTTGCTCCTTGCTCCTGCCAGTGCCCTCTTCAGTCTTGCCCCATTCATTCCCTCCCTTGCTTTCTACAACCATTGTTTGTCCAGCATCTCAAGCACCGCTAGATCCTGAGATACAAAGAGGAAACTGTCATGCTATATCCTTACCAGTCCCTTATCCACCTCCGTTCTCTCCCCATCTCCTTTCGTTCCTCTCTCCCTTTCTCCGTCTCATCCATCTACCCCTTCTCCCAGCTTCTCCCCGGCCTCCCTTCCCGTATCTCTTGCTGCCCCCCCCATTCTCTCCGCTGCCCTTCTCTTACAGTTGAAACCAAAGTGGTACCATTTAATGATTGACACACCCCATAAGAAAAATTAAATTTGTCCTTTGGAGATCAACTTTGAAAATATGCAAGGGACTATTTTAAAACTATGAAACGGGCTACAAATGTGAGTAGGGATTATTACCTGGTATCACTATTGGTAGGTATGGCGGTATTCTCCTAACTCGGTGAGAGGCTTCACGAAAGCAGGTGCACACATATACATGCACATAGTTTCTGCTTCATCACGGAGGATGTTAGGTGAGGACTTGGGGAAGACGTGTTCCAGGATAGGGTAGAAATGCGGATTATTATATTACATGTCATATCACTAGTGTTCAAGCATCAGCTCTTTCTAGGGCTGATTCATGTGCATAGAACCACCAAATGCCAAAGCATGTGGTTCTGTCTTTAAAACTCTGAGCACACTCTTCATGTTCGACCTAATAAGTTAATTCTTCACATCAAAAATGGAAGAATTATATTTCTATGACCTAATAATTCAGGTTAATGTGAAACACTGAAGACTTACTCAATGTATCATCACCATATATTGGAAGGAGTGTTTTTGGACAGTGTGAGCTGTACAATGGCAAAGGCCCCATCTTTTACCTCTTTGTATGTCCTTATGGCTTATGTGTTGCGTACACAGCAGGCTTCTAATCAGTGCTTCTTGGAAGAGTGCTAGAACCAGTACAAACCATCTGTTAACAGATACCGTTTTCTTTTTATTCTAACTCCTCCTCTGACCGTGACAGGCTGGGCCCCATCAGAGGGGAAAATCCAAAGACAGTCGAACAGCTTCATCATAACCTTGTGTAATGTGCATTTTTCCAGCTTTCTTTTGACGTTGCCCATCCAAGGGGTGGTGCTAATCTGCAGCAAAGGGGCCCAAAGGCAGCCAGCAGTTGGAGAACCAGGGGGAAGGGAAAGGGAGCTGGCAAATCTCTAACCCAGATCAACAGCCCCTGAATGAGGGGATTTTATTTGTGATTCTCATAGAGATGAGTACTTTCCCTCTCCTTTCTCCATCTGTTTCTATGTGTGACACCTGGATGTGCAAACATTTTGTATGACGCAAAAATGAAAAAAAAAATCTAGAAATAAAAGAGAAGGAGAGGGAGAAAAAAATCACCAGTGTGTGTGTGAAACGTTGTAAGTGGTTCCCTGCTTTGGTCCCGACCTGTTGAGGAGCTGTGCTCAGCACTTGTATTTCTGGCGAATTTGATACTGCCTTTTTTTTTTCTTCTTCTTTTTTTTTTTTTTTGGTGGTCCAAGCTTTGTCATTTGTTTCTAAGCTGTCATTTTTATTAGTCTCTCTGGCTGATCTTGGGGGCTCCCCATCAGGTGGCACGTGCTCTCCGTGGTCTGGCTGGACTTGGCAAGCGGATGGTCCTTTTTTTGCCATGTGCTGTGTGGGCCTGCTTGCCTTAGCCTGTAGCCCGTAATTAGACCCACTACAGGCGACAGTTACAGGAGAGCCTGGTAATCATTCTAGCTGCCCAAGCTGATGTTTATGGAGAGAAACCTTCTTTGTGGTCTGGTGAGGGTTTACTATGCTGGATTGTACTTTTTGCCATTTGATTTATGACTTGGGAAGGTGTGTTTTGCTGCCTCTCCTCCTCTCTCAGTGTTGTGTTATTGGCTTTTTAAATAATAGCTAATTTGCGGGGGTGGGGGGAGACATTCAGTGGCCTGATATTCCGGCTCTCACTTTGATTAAAAAAGATGCAAAGACAATTAAAATCCAATTCAGCAGGTCCTCATCTAAGCTGTGTTTCTGTACGATGTTTGCTGACTTTTAATCTCACTGGGATTTTCTTATAGCCTAAATTCATATACACACGTGTGTGTGTGTATCTCCTTTAAAATGACTTTTCTGTTTCTGAGCAAGCTTTTTAAAATGTTTGTTTCAAGTCTTTGCCAAAGATGCTTCATTTTGTCAAGAAAAAAAAAAAGAAGAAGAAAGAAATGCACTTCTCAGCTTACTAGGTGTTGAAAACAAGACCCTCATGGCTACTAAGTCTGGAAAAGCATGGAGCTATTGACTGTTAAATCAGAGGTCCTTCACATTCAGTAAAGTGATTTTCCCAAGGCCTCGTGGCTTGTTAGAACAGAGGATGCTGCTCAACCCCTGTACACTTGTCTAGTATGTGATATTTGTGTTCATGAACTTCGCAATTATGGTCTTAATTCATGAGTATGAACTGTTTCTACACGGTAGCCATGAATTATGTTCTTAAAAATAAAAAAACATTTTTCCTAAAGTCTTACTTTTGAACAATATTGTGTATGTCTGCAGACCTGCTACTCAGAAGGGTAGCAGGGGCCTAGAGGAGCAGAAGTCTGTATAGTTACTGCACATGCTTCTGGCTGACCCTTCTCTTACAGGTGGTGGATCTTTCTTTTTTCTTTTTCTTTTCTTTATTATTTATCCACTTTAGAGAGAGAGAACATGTATGCTTTGGGTTGGGGGCTGTAGGGTAGAGAGAGAGAGAGAATCCCAAGCCAACTCATCTCGCCAGTGCAGGGTCTCACAAGGGGCAGATTTCAAGACCCTAAGATCATGACCTGAGTCGATATCAAGAGTCAGTCACTTAACCAACCAAGCCAGCCAGGCGCCCCAGGTGATGGATCTTTCTAATCCAAACTTGATGTTGATACTGACGAAGACCTAAACAGGATGATGATGATGATCTGTGCTTTTGTGTTTAAGCTTTGACATCTGCTCTTAAAACCTGTTCTTTATTGGGTCACAGTAACAGTAAAATACTATCTAACACTTGTATTTTGTTTAAAGAGCAACAAAACCCTAAGCATGAATTTGCTGATACTTTCTTCTCTGGTATATTTCTTCTCTGCTATATGCCAGCTACATGGAATTATAAACTTTTTTTGTAAACTGTTCCTTAGTAAAAACTGCTCTTCTTGGAAATCATTGAAGTTCTCACCATTTTGGTAAGGGAATTACTGTAAGCTAACTTTCCATCAAAATTTTACTTTGCAAAATTGGACAATGTAATATATGCTGTGCTGTTAGAAAATTGGCTGCCTGTGGCTACAGTCCCCTTCACCTCTATCCGTAAATTTAATTTTGTATTTCATTGGTGATTTTTTACATGTTAAATAATCTATATATTTTCAAAAGATAAATAATTGATACCCTAGCAATTTAATGCACACACATAGGCGCACACAGACACAGTAAGAGAAGAAGAGGAGAAGGAAGAGAAGAAAGGAGGAAAAGAATGGCAAATAGCCTAACCATTGCTTGAGTTTACTTAAAGATTGTCCTGCAGGTGGCGATAGAAACTCATAAATGATAAAAGTCCAAGGTAAATTTCTGTGGATGGCTTCTTGGGGATTTTAATTTCAGCAATTTATTTTTAATTTAATGCAATCATCTACAAGCAGAAATCATTATATTAGTTTAAAGAAACCTCAATTTTTGGCAATGTCTAATCTCTATGATGATTTACTCAGATATTCTATGGCATGTTCATCTTTAGGCACAAGGTATGGGATTATTGTGAATTTGGTACAAATTTCACAGGACAACAATTTAAGCCTGTTTTTCCCTTTTATTTTTAAGTTTCTTAACTAAAATCGTATGCCCGTGCCATTGGTCAGGGTTATAAAGTCCTTTGCTATTGTACTAAATTACTTAGGCATAGTGCTGTGTGTGTGTGTGTGAGTGTCTGTACACAGATATACCTTCTCATCAGAATATTAAATACAGTTGGTTCAGGAGGGTATCTCCTTCCTTAGCTAACTGTTCATGGTTAGTTTTAATCTGAGTGGGATCACGAATCCCTTGAAGCAATTTTACCCAGGGATTAAAAACATAAGCAATTTCTTTGTAAAACATTAGAAGATGCATAGTAGATATGGTAATATTTTTCCATTTACTTTCATTATTTCATTTTGGATTTTAGACATGGTTGAAACAAAATTAAAGCATTCAATAGATCTTTCTTTATTGCTAGTTAAGTTTCAAAAGTTCTTAAATTGCTTTTTGTGGGTATCTATTTTCATCTGCCATTTTTTTTTTCTTAAGTTTGGGTTTGGAAATGCTAACTCTAAAGTGATTTGCTGAAACATAAAGCTAATATGCAGCTCTTCTCTTTTCTTGCAGTCTCATTTGAAAAACCTTGGCAGTACACATTTTCAAGGGGGAACTGCCTTGATTCTAAGAAAATGTGATTATTTTGCTTTAAATGTGGTAGGCTTTAGTTGCTGAGTGTCATCAACAGACAGCTGTAATAGTCTTGAGCAAATTATGTGAATTTCGGCCTTTGTCTCTCTTTTGAACATTTCACCAAGTCTTGTGATAAAGTTCAAAACCAATACAGGTCTTGTATACCATGAGCTTGGATACAGAATTTCTTATAATGGAAGAGGGAGGAAAAGAAAAAAGAACAGAAGAGAAACCTAGCCTTCTTATATTCTGTTTCAATTGCTATTCCAATTACTCATGAGGGAGAAAAGTGGAAAGTAAGTCAGACTCTCAGAAAACCTATTTTGCTGTCTTCGTATAAAGAATATTCAGTTCTCTGTTAGCAGCTGACCAAAATCTAATCCATTAAAAAATATATCGCGGTAAGCAGTTCTTGAAAATGTTTATAATAAGTGGTAAAAGCCAAGCTTCCACTGTGAGATTAGCTGTTGGAACAGGATGTGTTCATCAGGAAATAGGTTATTGCCTGACCGGTGTGCCTTGCCACATGACCTGCAGGACAGATGAAGATTTAAAAGCTTGCAGTACAAGGAGTTGATTTGATTCCCCCCCCCCTTGCTTTCTTTTGCATATTACCGTACGGTTTATCACACCTGGCGTTTTTCTCAGTGAGTCGATTATGAAGTTCATTGTACAGACAAAAACATCAAATGTTTTGGAGGTTGCCCTGCTGCCTGCAGCCCATGCTCATCTAATGACCCATCCACATTAATGCAATTCCGTAGTCTCCCCTTCTCCGCGGTTCTGCTTCCCATGGCTTTAGTGGCTCAGTGTCACCTGTGGTCTAGGAGCAGATGACCCTCTGTCTGATGTATGTCAGAAGGTCACTGGTAGCCCAGCACTCCGTCCCTGAGCCTCCGTCATTCACCTCACCGCGCAGCTGTTTTACCGTCTCTCGTCATCCCAAGAGGAAAGGGGAGTATGTACAAAAAATACTTTTGAGTGAGAAACCTTCATGAAACTTCTGTTCGAGTATGTTGCTAGGATTGTTCTGTTTTGCTACTTGTTATTAATTTCTGTAGTGAATCTCGTACTGTGTCTAATTTATCAATTAGATTTTATCATGAGTGTGTATGTAGGGGAAAAACATAGCCTCTTTGTAGTTTCAGGTGCCCCCTGGGCGTCTTGGAAGGTGTCCCCCACAGATAACGGGGGGACCACTGTCATTCACTTTTACAAAACAGACTCTGTAGCTTTAAACAATAGTAAGAGAATTGTGAAAGACTATTTTCTAGAAGTCTAGACTCCCTCCCTCCCTCTCCCCGCCTTAAAGATACAGGAAATACGCAGAGGATTAAGGTGATTTTCCTGCTTTTGCTTGATTGCAGGCCAGTCTCAGACCTAGTGGACAGCAGTGCTCATGAATAATGCCTTCTATGGGGATGATACCTATGGTAACACGCGGAGTGACTAAGAGATCAAATATGCTGGCTAAAAAAGCCTTAGGGAAGCATTATGTGTCTGAGGTCTGATCTATTGTCTGGGAGGTCGGAGAGTGTTAATGCACTCTGCAAAGATTACACTCCCTCTCTAATTGCTCCGACACTTCCTTAAAGGATTTAAACAGTCAGGAAAGGTGACGCTCCTTGTCAATTTTTGTCTTGTGCCTGCAGTTGAAGTTTATCTGTCTTTCCGCCGAGACCACTAGATCAAGTAACCTAGCCATTGTCAAAGGCATAAACTCTGAATTAAGAGTGAAAGCAATGAGAGATGTTATTTACAGCTCCGTTATTATTTGCTCTTTAAATGCTTTGCCTTCCATTTCTGGTGTTTACATTGTGAAAATGACAGCATATCTGTGTTCAAAATGGGGGCTCAAAATAGTCTAAGGCTTCACATTGATTTTTGATCAGATTTGTTTTTGTAATCTTTTCTCAATGCCAGAAGGCCCATTGTGGCGTCTTGCATTTGGGTTATTTCAGTTAAAGATGTGGAGGATAGTGAACTTTACCATTTCCTCTGTGGCACCCCCCTAACCCGACTCCCAACACACACACACACACACACACACACACACACACACACACACACACCCCATTCTGAAATGTTTATCCTGAATTAGGCATTTACAAGATTAACCCACCGGAAGGACCTGGTGACTTTGTCCAGACCATCCCTGTAAATTTCAAACGTCGTGCAAACACATTTTTAAAAAGCTCTCTTCTGCATTAGAGAATGCTTCCTCAATCCTGTGTGTCCAGCAGCTGATATAGGAAATTTTATCAGACTCTGTGTCTCTTAATGTTGCTTTGATTATAACTCAGTATTTTCAAAATGACACTGAAAAGCTTAAAGGAAGGTTTTGCCAGTTCTTCCATGACGGTAGTTTAGGAAATATAAGGGATGTGTATGTCTGAGCAAGCATATTGAATCCTTAAATTCACAGCGCGTATTGCTGTAGGAGTGGGGAGGGCAAGCTTGCATTTCGCCCTGAGCGTTTTCTACCCGCTACACACAGTTGCACCATTGAGAAGTAAGAATTCCTCTTAGATCAGTTCAAATCGCTAATATATGTGGCTTAGAGCCTACAATATAATATTTATGTAGCTTCCGAAAGAGACTTGGGAGGATTCCCTGTAATTCAAGATGGTAGTCTGAATGATGGGTGTAGAAAGATTTTTTTTTTTTTTTAAGAAATCCTTGTTTGTCCCATGGGATTTTCACACTTTTCGGCTGACGGCACTGTATTTTACTCATACTGTATAAAGCTGTCAGTGTATTCGTTATGTGTGTCTCCTGAAGACTCTGAGCAGATGACAAGAACAATTGCTAGAGGGGAAAAAACACATTTGAATCAACATCTTCAGAGCAGGATTTCTCTAGTGTCTCCTGTTCCTGCTCCTACGTGGACTGTCCCTCGCACTTTTTCTTATTGCATGCTCTCTCACACTGTTGGTAGATTACACTGAATGTTTCATCTGTATATAAAAATTAAAAATTCAAACAAAAATCTGGCCCACATGAAGAACAGGCCCTTTGGGCATATGGTTCATTATGCATATTCGTTTAATTACTAAAACACTTGGGATGGCTTTCCTGCCCTTGCTTTCAACTTGCAAAGTTGGATCTCTTCTGTTGCACAGAAAATGTAGCACAGAATTCTGTAGGAGAAAAAAGAAAAGAGGGGAAAAAAATAGAGCCTTTGAAGAAATTACTGGAGTTCTCCAAAAGGAAGTATAATTCTCAGGATGAAGGCAGTGGAAATAAGAATTTCTCTCTCCCTCTCTCTCTCTTTCTCTCTCTTTTTGGTCTTTTTCTTCCTCTCATTTCTGCCATTGCCCCTCAAGGCTGGTTTTTCTGTGATTAGTTTATATGAATGCAAGCAGTGCAGGAACACAAGACTAAGGATTCAGGTTTCAAGTACATTCCCTCTGCGGAGCTCAGGTCTCTCGATGAAACTGGCTAAGTTTTATTGGTAGAAGGGGACTACTCTGAAAGTGTGACTTTAATTGATTTTTCAGGGCAAACAGGTGGTGATGGTTTAGACACACCCTAGCCTCAATGCCACTCCTAACTTGGGGCTGCACCTATAATAGCTTTATTAAAATATACAGTCTCCTGGCTTTGTTTTTACCTGAACATCTGCCTCTTGGTTTTTAAAGGGCCTTTTAAAATATTTTCATCCTGTGCTTAAGTGGATCATATCCTAGAAAGGCTTGAGGAAGACTTTATTTTCTATTTGTGTCATCAAACTTACTATTTTGGGTTTGAAATGAAAGACATTAAAATTCAAGCAGCATCTTTAAATAGGATCATTGTTGTTTCAGGAATTTTTGTTGTGGTGGTGGTTGTTTTGGGCACATTTATTTACATGATGCAACAGATTTTGAACATAACAGGCCAAAAACTGAGTTTGTCAGTGCTGGGTTTTGATTTGAACTTTTATTTTGGTGAGCAAAAGATTGAGCGAGTGCCTGTGTGTGAGTGGATAGGAGAGAGAGAGAGAGAAAGCACACACGTGTACACACACGTGTGTGCGTGTGCGTGTGTGTGTGTGTACTGAAAGACCCTATTTTGGGTTCCTTCCTGGTTTATAGTGATGTCTCAGTGTTGTAGGAAATCTGCTCAGATTCCCCCTGACCACAATAAATTCAGGACTCCTGAAAGTGTGTCTCAGGGAGAAGAAGAGCCAAACCTGGCTTCATGTTTGTGTGTGGTGACAGGTATGTGTGGCTCTGATTTAAACTGTGTTCCTTTTGATGAAGAAAATAAGTAGTTTTCAGGGTAATGGGAGACCATTGAAGACATTCTCAATCAGATTCCTAAACGGATTGTGCTTTGCTATAAATAACATCACTCCCTAATCACTATTGGAGGGTTCCTAAATTAAAGCACCTTAGTGTGTTTTAAGCACACTGAATATGTACAGAGCTATTGCAGGCTTAATGTGAACTGATTGCAAGCCTCCTACTTTTAGTGCCAGAAATAAAGCTACAAGCAGGGTAACTTAATACAGTGAACCGCTTTACTTGATCACTGCACTAATGCTAATTAGATACACTTGCTTTATTACCCAGAGCGATTTTTTCCTGTATTCATTCTGATCTAATCTTTCTGTGAACATGAAGGAGTCAGTCGTGAGTATGATGTTTAAGCTCTTCGTCACAATTGTAGCCTGATGTTCATGGGACCATAGTCAGAGAACACTTTTCGAGAATGCTTTGTCACTGAGAGTACAATTAGAGCCCCATCAGACTTCTGCCACAGACGGTGCCCACCGTGCCAACAGTTACACGTCTGAAATAATATTTATAGGTATATGTAATGGGATTTTTTCCTTGACCCCTTCAAGATACCCAGCTTTATGGGGAGTAAATAAAAGCGTGAGGATTTATCCTCCCTTCCTTTAATCAGAGCAGAGAATTTGCTGATGGCTTTGAAAGATATATTTACCAAAATCAGACTTTCAACGGCTCAATTACCAGTTTCTGCAAAAACATGTAATGAAAAATGTATTGTTTGGTTGTAGACCTGAAATTACGATCATTCCAGGAGGAAAAAGCTGATAGTCGCAGCCCATTAGTTGCTTTCATTTACTTAGTTCAGTGCTTTTCTACTTTGCAAACTAGTTGTTCTGCCTTTATGAGTGGTGTGGGGACTTTTATGGGGTCATATGCGATTGTTTGACCATTTTCTATTTTTATAATATCATCTCACTGGCCTCAAGTCAAGATGCTGGGTGGGCTATGTTCTATTCTGGTAGCTCTAGGGGAGCATCCGTTTCCTTTCCTTTTCCAGCTTACACAGCCTGCCCATGTTCCCTGCCTCATGGTTCTTTCCTCCAGCTTCACATCCAGCAAGGGCACAGTTTTGAGTCACATGGCATCTCTCTGGCCTTGCTTTGCCCTCACATCCTTTTCTGACTTTTTTGTCCTGCCTCCACCCTCCACTTGTAAGGACTGACCCTTGTGATTACACTGGACTCAACCAGGTAATCCATGATGATCACCCTATGTTACGGTTAGATGGTTAGCAACCTGAACTCCATCTGTCACCTTAGTTTCCCTTTACACTGAAACATATGCACGGGCTCTGGGGACTAGGACATGAACATCTTTGGGGTACCGTTATTCAGCCTACCACAGTTGGCCCTTCATTGTAGTCCTTCATTCCTGCTGCTTATCTGATGGATAAGAATTTATGAAGCAAGCATTGGCTCCTTGCGTAGGAAGTAATTTAGTGAGGCATACATTTGGGAGGAGGGAAGAGGTTATGGACTGTGGACATTTCAATCAGAGTGGCTGCGAGAACTGTGATTACAAATACACAGAAGTCACATGTTATCAGTAACTTGAAAGATTTCTGGTGCTTGGTTGGCTCATTTGGCTTCCCTCAGGGCTGCTGGTATATGGCAGAGGGCTTTACCTCTAGGAGGAAGCTGTGTGCCTCTCTACATCATAGGTCTTGGGTATAAAAACCCCAACAAGGGGAGAAGTGGGTGGGTCGGTTTCACAGGCCAACCCAAAGGGATGAGGAGACCAGGAATGATTTGAAGGGTTGTCCAGAACTCAGAAGTAATTCCTGATGAGTGGATGAGGGTAATTGGGCTTCAAATCCATAGTGTTTCCCGACGTGACTTCCCAAAGCTCATCAAAATGCAAACCATGTTTAAGGAACCAACAAAAGCCTATATTTTTTAAAAAAGGTTTATTTATTTGAGAGAGAGAGAATCTGAATGGAGGGAGAGAAAGAGAGAATCCTTAAGCAGACCCCCTGCTGAGCATGGAGCCCAACAGGGGGCTTGATCCCAGGACCCCAGGATCATGACCTGAGCCAGAATCAAGAGTCAGACATTTAACTGACTGAGCCATCCAGGCACCCCAAAAGCCTGTATATTCTTTGTAAAATATCTCTTAGCATCCCAGAAAAAAGTGAGCTTGCCCTTTCTCCTGGCTTATTTCACTTCCTTCCTAAAAGGTTTTTCTGTTTCTCTTTTCATTACTCCATTCCCATAATTAAGGGTACTCTGCTACCAAAACTGTCTAGTTAAATATCCGATCCTAATATTTTTGGATTTAGCTTACAATCACATTTTCATCCTCTTACCATGACATACAGATCTTTCCACTAACTGGCCCCCACTTAGTACCCACCTTTATCTCCAGCCCCATTTCTCTATGATCCAGCTCAACTGGTTGTCTTACCACCTCTGAGCATGGGAAGACTTTTTTTTTTTAAACCACTGTTGAGCCTTTTGCTTGTGCTTTCTTTCTCTCACTAAAGAGAAAACTAAAGCACTAAACTAAGCACTGTCCCTCTCTAGCATTGGGCAAACACAAAGGAATAACTGAGTAAATGTCTTCCCATTGAACCAGTGAATGGCCAGAGTGCTTTTCCACAGAAATAATTATTGGCGTAGAAACCAACAAACTTTATCTTCCAAGTGGCTTTCTTCATACTTCCATTACTGTCTTTTGACTTGGATGCAGTCATTCACTTTCTTTTTTATTTTTTTTTAAGATTTTTATTTTATTTATTTGATGGAGAGAGACAGCAAGAGACAGAACACAAGCAGGGGGAGTGGGAGAGGGAGAAGCAGGCTTCCCACAGAGCAGGGAGCCCAATGAGGGGCTTGATCCCAGGACCTGGGATCATAATCTGAGCCGAAGGCAGACACTTAATGACTGAGCCACCCAGGCACCCCCATTCACCTGCTTTAAGAAGCATGGCAGTGATAATGGCTCCGCCCTTCCATCATTGCCTTGAGTCCTCTCAACAGTGCTAGAGGCAGATACTACATTTCTCATTTTACAGATGAAAAAATATTATACAATGTTTCCAAGAGCACACTGCTAGGACAGAGAGAGCCATGATTTAGATCCAATCAAAATGAGTATGTTCCAAGCACCATTAAATAAATGCTTAATGTTAGAAAATGTAATTGCCTCAGAACTGTTGTAAATAACACAACAGGAAAAGGCACAGTATGGTAGTTAAGAGCACTCGGCTCCATAGTCAAATTCAACCACAAATTTAATTATTAACAATTTTATTTTCTCATTTAAAATGTTCTTTTGATTACTGTATGATCATATATAATGATGTATTCTCATATTTTTATTTACAACCATATGTAAGTAAAACATGAGGAACTCTAGGTGTATGTGTGTGTGTGTGAGAGAGAGAGAGTGTGTGTGCACACATGCGTGAGTTTGAGAGAGTTTATACTGTAGCTGCTGGATGACAGAAAGGGTCTAATTCCTTTTATAAAATAGCAGCAAGTGCCCCATACATAATAAACACTCCATGAATGTTGGTGGAGTGGACGTTTGGATTGATTAATCAATTCAGTAGTTTTAATTGATTCGGAACCTACGGTATGTTTGCCCACCTTGGCTTTCTGGGAATTGGTGCAGAATGGAAATAAACCACTCTCCAGAACTTTCTCCTGCTCACCATTTTCAAGCCACACACAAGTGTTCACATGGGGGATGCTGCACTGGGGGGACAGTTGTAATTCATGCATCTGGAGTATCTCAGCTTCTGTCCTCTGCCTTTGTATAAAGCCATCATTTGGATTCTGATTTAGGGCTTCCTGGTCTGCCCTCCAGACCACGACAAGCTGCCTTTTGTTGTACCATCACCCAACTGCAGTGTTGGGTGACAGGCGTTCAAATGCAAAGGATTCAGTTAGACTTTTAATGCTCATTCAATAAATCTTTGAGTTTATATTACATACAAGACACCATCCTATGTTTTATAAGAAATACAGATATAAATTATATATGCTTCAGGATTTCAAAGAGTAAAACTTGAACAAAATGACCATGATGCCAGGCAAAATACATTTACTTGGTATTTATAGAACCAATTACAAGGCATTATGAAACACCAGGTAACATAATGTCTTGTTCCAACTAGGGCAACCAGTGAGGGAGAAAAGAAAGAACATTCATAGGGGCACTTGGATTAAGGCATGAGAAGGAAAACATAGGCAGGTTTTTTTTTTTAAGATTTTATTTATTTGAGACAGAGAAAGAGAATGTGTGTGTACACACAAGGTTGGGGGGGAACAGAAGCAGGCTCCCCACTGAGCAGGGAACCCAACGTGGGAATGGATCCCAGGACCCTGGGATCATGACCTGAGCCAAAGGCAGCCACCCAACCTACTGAGCCACCCAGGCGCCCCTTATTTTTTTTTTTTTTATTTTGAAGGGGGGGGCAGAGAGGGAGAGAGAGAGAAAATCCCAAACAGGCTCCACACCCAGCACAGAGCCCAACATGGGGTTAGATCTCAAAACCCTGAGATCATGAACTGAGCTGAAATCAAGAGTCAGATGCTTAACTGAGTGAACCACCTAGGCTCCCCTATGAGTAAATTATTTTATTTATCCATTCTACTTTAGAGAGGCATTTGGATTGATTCCAGGTTTGGTTTCTTTTTTTGTTTGTTTTTGTTTTTTTTGTTTTTTTGGGTTTTTTTGGCTATTATGAAGAGTGTTCTTGAAGATATTGGAATACATTTCATCTGGTGGGTATGTGCAAGGGTTTAGAGTCATGGCTCCTAATACGTGGTGCCTGGACAGCAGCATCAGCATCCCCTGGGAACTTTGTAGAAATGTGATTTCCTGGGCCCCACCCAAACCTGAAGAACCAGAAATTCTGGAGGTGAGGCCCAGCAACCTTGTTTAAACCAGCCCCCTAGTGCTTCTCATGTACACTAATGTTTGAAACCCACTGCTCCCAGATTTATACTGAGGAGTGGAGTTACGAGGTTATCTGATTTGCACCTTGTGTTCAGTCAATGCCAACCATGTCCCAAGTGATTGAACACCAGACATCAAATTAAAGCTTATCATTGTTCTGCGTGTTGGGAGACTCTCAGGATTCTCTGACTTTTAAAATGTTATTCCATCTGATGTGTGAAGTGGTACCTTGGTGTAGTTTTAATTTGCATTTTCCTCATTACAAATAAGAGTCAAATGTTTGGGGGGCCTTTATGCTCCTTTTGTTCTTCCTTACCCCTTACCTTTTTATTGATTTTTAGAAGTGTCTTATATAATCTAGATAGAAATTCTTTGTGAGAGAAATATCTTCTCCAAGTTTGTGGCTTATTCCTTCACTCTATATTAACTTATGATGAAAAAATTCTTGTGTTTCATGTCATATTTATCAGTTATTTTTTCTGTGGTTTGTGTATTTTGTATCGTTATTGAGGATTGTTCCTATCCCAGAGTCATAAAGGGGTTCTTTAATTTTTTACATTAAATTTTTAAAAAAGATTTTGTTTATTTGACAGAGAGAGAGGGCACATGTAGGCAGAGCAGCAGGCAGAGAGAGAGGGAGAAGCAGACTCCCCACTGATCCGGGAGCCCAATGTGGGGCTCAATCCTAGGACTGTGGGATCATGACCTGAGCCGAAGGCAGACACTTAACCAACTGAGCCATCCAGGTGCCCCTACATTAAATTCTTAAAGCTACTTTTGATTAATTGTTGTGTTCTGGCTATACAGTTAATCTAGTTCCAGTTCTTGAATCTTCTACACTTTTCCTAGTGATCTGCAATTTTCAGAAAATCATAGATCAGGTTTCTGTATGTGGGTGAGCTTACCCATTGGTCTCTTGTCTGTACCTATAATGTTACACAAACATCATTTGGCTTTAGCATGATTCTAATTTGTTTCTAATTTTTAGGAATGCATTGGATATTCTTGGCTTTTTGCCCTTCAACATAAGCGTTGGAATTGATATGTTGTATTCCACAAAAATAGAACAAGATAAAACCAGTATTGAAAAATAAGTCACACTCAAAATTAGTTAACTGCCAAAACCAAGACATTGAAAAATTACAGCAAAATGAAGCCAAATGAATTAGAAATAAAAATAAGAGCAAAGTCAATGAAGTAGAATACATGTGTAAAATAAAAGGGAAAATAAAATTAAAAGTTGTCCCTTCAAAAAAACTTAGTAAAATTAATTATTTTCTGAGAGTTTTCAATGTACAAAATAAAGACACAAGTAAACACTATCTGCCTTTAGAATGATAAAAAAAACACCCTAGATGAAGCAGAGATTAAACATAAAAGGATACTATGAAGTCTTATGCTTAAAATGTTAAAAAATATGAAATAGATAAAACTTGTAGAACAGTGTATCAAAGTGACTGAAAAAGAATGAGAACGTGAATGACCTTAAAACCATTAAACAATTGAATCAATAATTTAGTATCTTTCCAGAAAACAAAACACAAGCCGAGGCAACTTTAGAGGTAAATTTTACCGAACTTTCTAAGAGCATATAAATCCTGTCATACATATATTCCTTCCAATTGTCTTCTGACCCTTATCATTTTTTGGAAGAGTCTGTTGTCAGTTTGATTGTTGTTCACTGGGAGGACATGCTTTTGTCTGCCTTTCAAAGTTATTTTGGTCATCAGTTACGTGAAGTTTTGCTCTGAGGTGCCTACATATGGTTTTCCTTCTTCTTCATTGTATCTGAGTTTCTTTAAATCTGTAACTTCACATCCTTTATAAATTTTGGGAAATTCTCATCCAATATACTTTATAGCTTTTTCTCCATTCTCTCTTTCCTCTCCCCTCCTGGATTCCATATTTTTAGGTATAAACTTTTCTCAGTGTTCCATGGGGCTTTTGTACTGTATTTTCTTAGCATATTTGTCTGTTTTCTACCAGCACACCAAATCATGAATCTTCTCCATTCTGTTCTGTTATTAAATTCATTTCTTGAGTTCTCCCTTTAACTTAAAAAAAAAATTCTAGCCTTCCACTAGATTCTGTTTTAGAGATTCCAGTTCTCTGCCGATATTCTGCATGCTGTTACCCATTTTCCTGTACATATTAACCATAACAATTTTAAAATTCATATCCAGTGACTCTAACCTCTTAAACACCTGCTTGTTCTGGTTATCTGTGTTTCTCTTGATTTTTACTCATTCTTTTTTTATCCTAACCATGACTAGTCATTTTTTATTAAATATTAGATATATTAAAATGTTATAGGGGATATGGAACTGTGTTATAGTCTACTATATCTATAGATATAGAGGAGGTAGTGAGAGTCTAACAAGTCTGTATGATACAGTTAAGGTTGAAATCATCCTTGGTAGGATTTCAAGCATTTTGAGGATGGGTCTATTTCTAGTTACCCCTACATTTGTGCATAGCCCTTCAGGTGTCTTTATAAAAAGCCCATTGTGTCTATGAGAGCCCTTCTTTCCTACTACTCCTTCACAATCAGTGAGATTACCAAAAACTTTTAGTTCTCACTTTCTGCTTGGTCTCAACCTTTCACCCTAAACATGCATGTCTTAGAAAATCGTACATTTCTCAGGAGAACTGCGTGGAGAATGTTGGGCTTGAATCCTTCCTGTTCATTTTGTATCTCCAGTCTTGGCTGCCATAGTTTCTATGCACTCCAATTTTTAGCTCCCTGGATTATTAAAATAGAAGGAATCGCTAAGCTGCTACTCTGTGCCCAGTCACTATGTCATCCCACATAGTGAATTGGCCAAAAGAAAACAAAAAAAATCCCTGAAAGAGATAAAGCAGTAGCAAACCAAGCTTCACCTCATTGCTTTTGTCTTCCATTCTTGATCTTGTCTCCATGGACCCTGGATGCCTTTACTGTTGTCAGAAGTCTTCAACCAGAGTTCGTTTATTTGCGTGTGGTATCCAGTCTTCACGGTTGTTTTTTGGGTTTTTGTTTGTTTTTGTGTGAGTTTTGTTTTTGAGCAGGAAGATTGAGGTAAATCTTGAACTTCATGCTGAAAAGCTGAAGTTTATGTTTCTCCTTCACACATGGGTTTAACATGAGGGTGTCACAGAATTCTTCAAATCAGACCACACCACTCCCAATTTATGGGTTTTACTGACTCCGTATTTTAGTTATAGATTGTCTCATTACACACAAATTAGCCTCTTTTTTTGTAAGTCAATCTTTATTTAGATAGGTGTACACATTTATCATTGCTTTGGAGCACATACATCCTTGCATTCAGCCTTTGGACCAGGAACAGTTTTCCTTCTCTTTAAAATAAATCTTCTTTTTTTTTTTTAATTTTATTTTTATTATTTGCCCAAGGGGTACAGGTCTGTGAATCATCAGGCTTACATCTTTCACAGCATTCACCATAGCACAAACCCTCCCCAATGTCCATAACCCATAAATCTTCTTATGTACACTTTCATGATGATCTTTTGGTGATAAGCACTGCTGGCTCATATATTTCTGAAAATGTCTTTGTTTTACTCATAAGATAATTTGCTAGGTACACGATTCTAAATTGAAGACTGAAATTTTATTTTTTATTTTTTTTTTAAGATTTTATTTATTTATTTCACAGCGGGAGAGAGATCACAAGGAGGCAGAGAGGCAGGCAGAGAGAGAGGAGGAAGCAGGCTCCCTGCCGAGCAGAGAGCCCGATGCGGGCNGGCCTCGATCCCAGGACCCTGAGATCATGACCTGAGCCGAAAGCAGAGGCTTTAACCCACTGAGCCACCCAGGCGCCCAAGACTGAAATTTTATGTGCTATAGTGTCTTTTTACTTTCCATGTTGCACTGAGTTACAAAGTCACTCAAATTGTTTTTTCTTTGCAATTTAGCAATTTTTTTTTCCTCTTTAGCTGCTTTTAAATGTTTCTTTTTTGTTCCCAGGTATTTTTCAATTCTACTATGGCATTTTTAGGTCTAAATTCATCATTTATCCTAGTAAGGATTTTCTTTTCCATCCTTCCTTCCTTCCTTCCTTCTTTTCTTTCTTCCTTCCTTCCTTCCTTCCTTCCTTCCTTCCTTCCTTCCTTCCTTCCTTCATTTTGTTTGTTTCCTATATGGGTATCTTTCTACAACTTTGGAAAATTCTTAGGCATTTTATCTTCATATATTGCTTCTTTCTCATTCTTTCATTAACTCTTTCTCCCCACCCTGAACATCTTCTTCTTTGTATCATCCATATCTCTTAACGTCTCTTACATATCCGTATCTCTGTCTCTTTGGTCTACATTCTGAATAATTTCTTTAGAATCATTTTGCATTTCACTTATTTTCTCTTCAGCTGCTTCTAATCTGTTAATTGTGTTTAAATTGCATTCTTACCAATTTATATTGTTCCTCACCAATAATTCAACTCAAATTTCATGGTCCCTCTTTAAAATAATTTCCTTTCCTTCTCTACCTTCATTATATTCATTTAGCAGAACTTTAGGTAAGAATGGCTATTGAAAATCACACTTAATGCGTCTTGACAGATGTAGTACATTTCTAAAATCCTTTCTCCTTTCCTCTCTTCTAGATTATGTTATAATGTCTGTCCTCAAGCTCTAATTCCTCCTCCCTATCCTCACTCAGATCATGACAATGGTTGACATAAGTGCCCTTCTTCTGCCCACAGCCCTCCAGCAGTCGCTCCCTTAGAATAAGCTTCAGAGGCCTTACAGCCATGCTCCAGGCCCCTCAAGACTGACTCCTGTTCCTTTCTCACTTCTGTTCTAAGTGTCTTACTCATTCTGCTTCAGCCAAAGGCATTCTTACTATTCCTTGCACAGACCAGGCACTTTGGGAACTTTAGAGGTACTCTTCCTTTTGACCAGAAACACGACTAAACTGGATTTCCACACTTCCTCCAAGGACTTGGCTCACATGTTGCTCTCTCCACAAGGCCTTCCCTGGCTGCCTCCACTTATAATTGCACCCCTTTACCTGTTGCCTTGTATTTCCTTCCTTTCTTCTCTGTTTGTTGGATTTATTTTCACATTGCCAGTTTTTATCATCTGATATCTAATATATAGTTTGTTTATTTATTTTACCTATCTCATCCCTAATCCCCCAATACAGTGTAGGTTCTATTAAGGCTATCTTGTTACTGTTGATGTTGTTAGGGGTGGTAGGTTTGCTGGTTTTGTTCACTCTTGTGTCTCAATCAGCATGGCTCAGCTCTTTTCTGGCTGGAACCATGGAGGATACAGAGAAGAAAAGGAAAGTTCCTGCTGTGCCAACAATGCTTAAGGAAAAAAAAACAAAAACAAAAACAAAAAAACCAATTTGACAGAGTTGAAGATCAAGCATCTGAGTAAGACATTTCCCCAAAACATTCTTTATAAGGCAAAGAGGAAGTTTATCTATAAAAAAGCTAAGCATTACCACAAGAAATGTAGGCAGATGTACAGAACTGAGCTCAAATAGCTAGGATGGCAAGAAAAGCTGGCAACTTCCACATACCTGCAGAACCCAAGTTGGCATCAGAGGTATCAATGATGTGAACCCAAAGGTTCAAGGATTGTGGAACCATATATGGCATGGAGGTACCCAAACCTGAAGTCAGTGAATGAATTGACCTACAAGCATGATTGTGGCAAAATGAACAAAAAGTGAATTTCCCTGGTTGATAACACATTGGTTGCTCACTCTCTTGGTAAATATGGCATGATTTGTATGGAGGTTCTGATCCATGAGATCTATACTGTTGGAAAATATTTCAAAGAAGTAAATAACTTCTTATGGCCCTTCAAATTATCTTCTCCATGAAGGGGAATGAAGCAAAAGAGCACCCCTTTTTGTAGAAGGTGAAGATGCTGACAACAGGGAAGTCCAGATTAATAGGCTTATTTAAAGGATGAACTTGTAAGGTATCTACCATGATTATTTTTGTAATCTGGTCAGTTAATAAATGACTACTTCAAGTTGAAAAAAAATTAAAAAGAATAAATCAACATGGTTCATAGTATTCAACAAATATTTAATGAGGGGATAATGAACAATGAATTTATATGTGAAGTAAAGCAGTGACACTATGATGGGATTAGTATATAGTGCTCTGGGGTGGGTTAAAGGAAACACGCCCAAGGTGATGAAATGCTCAAGGAGTAGCTTTCTGAATGAGCGAAAGATATGTTCAAAAGCAAAATCCTGAACATCATATCATGCATGGGGTCTGCAAATAGTGTATCTTTATTGTGAATATAGAATTTATGAAGGATATTGGTTTATGAATTATAGTCAAGTATAAGCCAGTTTAAGGAAGGTCTTACATATTAAGCTATCATGTGTAAGTGTCATAATGTAGGCCAGGAAGCAATAGAGACTTTTAATCAGATGAATGGACATTAGAAGACCTAGAGGTGCTTTTTTGTGTATATTATGGTTTTGCTTTATTAGAATAGTACATACAGCACTTTTTTCTCTTTTCACAGCAACAAAGGAAGTTATACTTTCTTTTTTTTTTTTTTTAAAGATTTATTTATTTATTTATTTCACAGAGGGAGAGAGATCACAAGGAGGCAGAGAGGCAGGCAGAGAGACAGGGAGAGGGGGAAGCAGGCTCCCCACTGAGCAGGGAGCCCAATGCGGGCCTTGATCCCAGGACCCTGAGATCATGACCTGAGCCGAAAGCAGAGGCTTTAACCCACTGAGCCACCCAGGTGCCCAGGAAGTTATACTTTCTTGAGAAGTAGCCGCTTACTGATTTGTTAGAGCAATGAATGTGTACTTGGTCAAATTAAAAACAGATTCTTATATTACTCTCTCTTTTGTTTAACCTTGGAGTTCTCTGGAATAGAAGTAGCATAACTTTGTTTCATCTTTACCTAATACCTTTATTCTAAAATAATCATGTGTATGAGAATCTCTTCTCAAATTATGCCCTATGCTGACAGGATAGTTATTCATAAAGACTGTGTGATTATTTCAAAACACTATTTTTAAATATTTTAATTTTTATTATAACAAATGAACTGATTTTCACAATATTGGGAAAGAAGTTTGTATTTTTTTTTCTTGTTGGTCATAAGGCAAAGACCACTCCAGTGGTTTTCACTGAAGGTTAGTTCCCTCTTCAGTATTTTGCAGATGAAACACCTTCTAACCCCTTTGAATATTCAGTCAAAGTTATTGAACTTTGAAGCAGTAGTGTCTTAACCAAAATAAATCAACTAGCCTTTCCTTCATGCCTCTTGGGATGTTGCTTGTCTGTATGATTTTAACTCAGTGGTCTAGTAAGGTGGGAGTTTGGGCTGGTAGCAAGAAGGTAACTATTGGGTTAATTTTCATCTGTTTTCCTTCCAGGATATCTGTTCACTTTTACTCTGACATTAAGTCTCTACTGTATTTATGAAATGAATCTTGGCCCCTTTATTCTCCTTTTAAAAACCTTGGTGTTTAGTTTGAGTTGTAGGAATGAGTAACTTAGAAAGTAGAGTGTTCATTACTGAAACTTGATATAAAAGTTTTTCAGTAATTTTCTCCCAAAAGTAAACATGTTTTATTACATGCTTAATGTATTTATGCCATCTTAAGTCATCCTATGTCATTCTACACAGTAGAATACTAATTTAAGATTACCTAGTTAATCTGACCAATAGGTCAAGGTACTATTCTGTAAACAATAGTCATATTAACCTGAGCCTAATCTCAGGGATAAGTCTAATGATTTATGAAAACGAACAAATAAAATCCATCATTTTGTATGAGCAACCCTATCAAAACATATATATTGAAATGAGGATCTTGATTCCATTTTTCAATTTCTTTTAATATTATTTTCATGGACAATGTGTAGTTCACAAATGGCAAACACTAATCTCTGTAATCATACTTAGTATGTTTTGTCTCAACAAATGTAGTATTTTTAGGAGTTATTCAGAGACTTGGCTTCATGTAATTTGGCTATTTTCTAGTCTTAAATCTACTCTCAAGGGACAGGACAGAATCTTAATATAATTTAAAATGACGCTATCCCAGAGTATTTGGGAAAATAGTAGTGCCATTGTACTTGGTATCCCAAGTTAAATACTTGCAAGTGAGGCATCCTCTTGGATGTGTAGAAGATAATTTAGCCATTAGATTGATAACTTATTTGCAAATCATTTCATAATGAAACCTGAGGAAAACGTAGCCCGATTTGTTCTTTAAAACTTTTTGTGATACGAGGTAACATCCTTCTCCTGTCATATCGAATTAAACAATACCTAGAGGATTTGCACAAATGTCTATGGCAGTTCTCGCTAAGTTCATCAGTCACAGCTCCCTTGGAACCACACACTCTCTCATACATATTTCTCGCTTTAGCATTTTCCCTAAAAAAACATGAAGTCTCTTTATGAATCACTTTTCCCTCATCTGAGATTTGTCATGTATTTATTTTTGTGTCTATTTTTATAAAAATTTTGACAAATTTTGAGACGAAAAGTAAAGAAACATTTGTAGATGAAGATTTAAGGCAATTTCTTAAAGTTACATTTTGGGAGAAGATACAGACTGGGTCCCCTTTGCATCTGCATCATGGGATGTCAGAAATCCACAAGATACAATTAGAAGCTTCCTTGGTATCAGAGAAATAGAGCTTCATGTACTGATTCTGACATTTTGTAGGTGTTTCAATTTTGAGCAGTGTTCCATTGAATGGATATATTACATTCACTTGTTGCTGGACATTTGGGCTCTTGCCAGTTTTGCTGTTATTTGGAATAAAGCTGCTATGCTCTGAACATTTGTGAACATGTCTTTGTGAGACATACATCAAATGTTATATATTAAATTTCTACATTTTGGAGTAGAAAGGTCATGGATCATAGTAGATGTGTGCTCAAGTTTTTGAGAAACTTCCAGGTCATTTTCCAAATCAGTTGTGTCCTTTTGTATTTCTGCCTGGAGTATTTGAGAGATCTGGTTGTTCCACATTCTGTCAATACTTTCTCTCTTGTCAGTGTTTTCGACTGTAGCCTTTCTAACATGCGTGCATTGCTATTTCCCAGGGGCCTTTATTTGCATTTACTTGATGGATAATCATGTTGCATATTTTCCTATGTCCTTTTAGGTGTTCACATATATTTCTGTATGTGGGGAAGGGCCTGGCCAAATCTTTTGCTCATTTTTATTGGATTATCTTCTTAAGTTGTAAGAATTTTTTATATATTCTAGATACTAGTTGTCATCCACTATATGTTTGTAGATAATATTGTTCCCCATTTTGTGACTTTTTCCCTTTCTTAGCTGTATCTTTCAAAGAGTGAATGAAGATTGCTGCCAATAAACTCCACTTTTTCTTTTTTCTTTTTTTTTTTTTAAAGATTTTATTTATACATTTGACACAGAGAGAGAGATTACAAGTAGGCAGAGAGGCAGTCAGAGAGAGAGGAGAGAGGAGGAAGCAGGCTCCCCGCCGAGCAGAGAGCCCGATGTGGGCCTCGATCCCAGGACCCTGGGATCATGACCTGAGCCGAAGGCAGTGGCCTTAACCCACTGAGCCACCCAGGCGCCCTCCACTTTTTCTTTGATTTACATTACTCTTTGTACTTTTCATATCTTAAGAAATATCACCCAAGATGGCAAAGGTTTTTCCTCATGTGTTTTCTTAGAAGTTTTAAAGTTTGAACATTTATATTTAAATATTATAATCCATTTAGAGTTATTTCTTATATATGGTGGGTGGTAAGGATTAGTGATTTGATTTTCTTTTTCCCCCATATATATATCCAGTTGTTCCAGTGCCATTTGTTGAAAAGACACTTGTTTCTCCCATAGAGTTGTCTTGGCAACTTTCTTAATTAACTGCATGTGTGTGGATCTGTTTCTGGACCTATTTTCTGTTCCATTGATCACTATACCTATCTTTTTGCCAGTATCACACTGTCTTCATTACTACATATTTATAAATTGTGAAATTAGGCAGTGTAAGCTTTATTTGTTAAAATTACTTTAATGATCCTGTTACTTGTACTTCCAGATAATATTTAGAATCAGCTTGTCAATTTCTACAAAATTAGGATTGCTTGCTTCTATAGATCAGTTTACAGACAACTGCCGTGTTAACAATATTGAGTCTTCCAGCCCATGAATTAGTGGTATATCTATCCACTTACTTATTTTATAATGCAATCCTTTATAATTTCCATTGAAAAGATCTCATGTTTTATGAATTTTATTCCTATATATTTTATGGGTTTTGATAATACCACAAGTGGAAACTTTAAAATGTCATAATCCAGCAGTTATTTTTGCTATTAGCATATAAATATAGAATTTACTTTAAAAAATAATTTTATTCTCTGTGACTTTGCTTGATTTAATTATTTCTAGAATTTGCTTTATAGAGTCTTTAGAATTTTCTTTGTTAAAAATCATGTCATCTACAGAGATGATTTTGTTGTTTTCCTTTTTATTTGTGCTTTTTATTTAATTTCTTTTACTTTAGTGCAGTGGTTAGAATATTTAGTCTAATGCTGCATAGAAGTAGTGAGAGCAGACATCCCTTTTTCCCTAATTTTAGAAGGATATTATGCAGTTTTTATTCTCATCTCTGCTTTTTATGCTTATAGTACTTATTCCATTAACATTTAATGTAACTATTGATATTGTTGGATTAAGATAACCATTTTATTATTTTCCACTTGTCTACTAAGTTCCTTATTCCTGTTTCTCTTTTGTGCCTTTTAACATTTTAATTCACCAGAGTATTCTCTCAGTGATGGTTCTAGGGATTCAAGTATACGTGTGAATGTATAATCTCCCTTAACTTTTGATAGTCAATTTAGAAGTATTATTGAATCACTTCACCTAAAACATAGAAACATTACAATTCATCTAAGTCCATTTATCCACTCATCCCCACCTCCTTCATATTTTAGTTTTCATATATGTTACATTTTAATATATTATGTAGCCCACCAGGATGTTGCTATAACCATAGATTTAAACAATTTTATGGATCCTAAAGAAAATAAAATTAAAAAATAGTCTTTAATATTGTCCTATATATCCACCATCTTATGCTCTCTGTGTCTTCCTGAAGTTTGAGTTTCCAGCCAGTATCTTTTCCCTTCATTCTGAAGAACTCCTTTAGCATCTATTGTTATGAAGTTATACTGGCAAAAAATTCTAACTTTCTCTTATCTAAATCTTTACTTCACATTCATTCATGAAGGATATTTTCCCTGGGTATAGAATTCCGGGTTGACAGTTTTTGTTTCTGTTATTGTTGTTCACTTTAACTCTTTAAAATGTTGCAATGTCTCCTTGCCTCCATGGTTTTTAATGTGAAATCCATGTCCATTCAAATAGTTATGCAGTCAAACATTATAGTGTGAAGTTTGTGTGATTACACTACAGTGTATGTGATTAGAATATAGATGCCTAAGCCTGGTTTTCTTAAATGTATTCTGCTTGGGTTTCTCTAGAACGTTGTCCAGCCATTAGTTCTTTACATAATTTTTAACTTCTTTCTTTTTCTGAGATTCCAGAAACCTATGTTAGAACTTCTGAAATTATCACATGGGCCACAGACAGTCCATTCACTTTTTCCAAACATTTTTCTATTTCAGATAAGATTTCATTGTTGTTGTTGTTGTTTAAGATTTTATTTATTATATTTATTAGAGAAAGAGAGTAGGGGAGGAGTGGAGGGAGAAGAACAAGCAGAGTCCACACTGAATGCAGAGCCTGACATGGGGCTTGATCCTAGGACCCTGAGATCATGACCTGAGCCAAAATCAAAAGTCAGATCCTTAACCAACTGAGCCACCTAGGTGCCCCAGATAAGATTTCTTTTGATCTATCTTTATGTTCACTGACTTTTTCTTCTTAATTCTGCTACTGAACATATCCACTGAATTTTTTGAAAATATTAGATATCATATTTTTAGATGGGCAATTTTCACTTTTATTATTTTTTGTATTTTCATCATCTTTACTAATTATCATTCATTATATTAGTTTATTTTCCTTTAGCTCTTGGAACATATTTTTACTAGATGGTTTAAGGTTCTTGTCTTATAATTTCATCTTATAATTCACCCTTCAAAAGTAGCCAATTATGGAAGGAGCCCAAATGTCTATCAGCTGATGAATGGATAAAGAAAATGTGTGCATATATATAAATATATGTACATATAAAATGTGGTGTGTGTGTGTTTATAATGCAATATCATTCAGCCATCAAAAAAATGAAATCTTGACATTTGCAATGATGTGGCAGAGCTAGAGAGTATTATACTAAGCAAAATAAGTCAGAGAAAGGCAAATACCACATGATTTCATGCACGTGTGGAATTTAAGAAATAAATGAACATAGGGAGGGGAAAAAGAGGAAAACCAAGAAACAGACTCTTAACTCTAGAGAACAAACAGATGGCTACCAGAGGGGAGGTGAGCAGGGGTTGGGTGTGGGGATGGTTAAATAGGTGATGGGGATTAAGGAGGGCACTTCTTGTGATGAGAGTTGAGTGTTATATGGAAGTTTGAATCACTAAATTCTACACCTGAAACTAATACTGTATGCTAACTAACTGGAATTTAAATAAAACTTGGAAGGAAAAAAAACATAATTCACCTTGAAGTTGGCATCTGTTGATTTCCTCTTCCTTGAAAATGCACTGAGCACTGTTTTCCAGACTCTTTGTATGTCAAGTGATTTTTAACTGTGCCTTAGATATTAGGAATGTCATGCAGTGGAGAACCTATATTCTCCTATGTTCTTTCACATAAGGTTGACTTTATTTTTTAAGAAGACATTTAACTTTGTTAAACTCAAACTGCAAATTCTGTCCCACCTCTTGTGGGTGGCCACTCTGGTCCCAGTTAAAACTGCTTTGGGTCTGCCCCCACATCTCTGGCAGAGACTACAGCAGAGTTCACATACAAAATTTGGGGTTTTCCTTTGCTTGCTGTTTCCTTCCAGTGTACCTTTATACCAGGGCCCTAATATTCCCCAGTTTCTTTGCCTGTTTTGTCCATTCAGAAAGATGGCAAATTTTTCTTTTGAGTTTTAACTAACTGGTACTATCATTGTGACTGCAGCGCTCTTGAGGGAAAGATGCAAAAATACTACAGTGACCCCACGCACATCTGATTTCTTCTTTAAGCTTTGAACTCCCGTGCAAAGTTTAATAACCCTGGGTCAGAATCTCAGATCTATGTACCAACTATCAGAGTCTACCAAGTATCATTACTCTTTTTTAAAAATTTATTTTCAGGTATTAGTATTATTAATATTATTTTTATTTTGCTGGAGGGTGTTTATTAGAAAATAAATTCTTCATTACAGAGGTAAGAATTATACATTGATTTAAAAAAAATTTTTTTAAGTAAGCCCTACAACCAACGTGGGGCTTGAACTCACAACTCTGAGATAAAGAGTCACATGCTCTACACACGAAGTCAGACAGGCGCCCCTTAAAAATATTTCTGAGTGCACTAGTGTCTCACTCTGAAAGTTATGAGTCCTTTAAATGTGATATTTAAATGCTGCTCAATTTTTGTTATAAGACACTTTCTGGTATTACTTAACTATACTTGATACACGTAAATGTTATGGCAAAGGAGGTATTTATCTAGCACAACAGCCTTCTAATATTAGTTGATGTACAAGTAATTTTGTTAAAGACATTTTATAAATAGCTTTATGATGAGGAAAGTAAATTAAAAATGTGCTATTTCTTAATTTTTCCCAATAGTTTCGTATTAGCCTCTTCACTTGAAGTTATATTTAGCAATATAAAAAACAATAAAATTTCAGTTTTCCAAGAGATAGATGTTAAGGAATAGTAACCATTTAGAATACAGTTAAAAGTCCTAGTCCTAAAAGAACTTTAAGAATACAGAAAGAAAAATAGGTAACAATTAGGAAAATCTCTAGCTTTATCTAGTAGAGAAATCACTGTACTATTTCCTCTGCTTTTCTCTGTTGGTCATATCAAAACATAACAAGATATAAAAGTAAAAGAAACCTTAAAAAGAAAAGTATAGGAAAATATAAATTATAAATCAGTAAATAAAACTGATAAAGCATACCAGATAAATAGCCTGGAGGAAATCAACAACATAATAATATACATAAATTCAAAAAGCATTTTATAAATTCCATACTTATAAAAAAAAGTGTAGAGGTTTAACACTAAAAAAGCATCTAAGTAACACCTAGATTGGACAGAAAAAAAAATTGTCATGATTTGCAGTTTATATGATTTTCCACATCAGATCTCCAAAAGGATAGATTTGAAATCTCCTACAGCTAATTAAGAGGGGTCAGAAATAATGTGAACATATAAAAATCTGTGCTCCTGTGCCCAGAAGTAACCAATTAAAGTATATAAATATAAAATGCCCTCATTCGTAATAGTATCAAAACTCTTAAGTTACATAGAAAAATGGTAAAGCATATGCAAAATCAGTATGATGAAAGTAATAAAATATTTTGAGATATAGAAAGGTCCCAAATATATGGAAAAATAAATCTTTATGATTTGGAAAGCCAATATCAAATGTCAGTTCTGTCCAGATTGATACATACATTCAAGGCTATCCCAGTGAAAATTTCATGAGGAATTTTATGGAACATTAGAAATTGGTTCTAAAATACCTGAGATAACTTCGAAGGTGAAATAAGACCAACTTGCTCACTCATATCATCTGGTTATTAAACTACAGTTAAAGATGTGGTCTTGGTAAAATAGAAATATGTATCAATGGACAGGATTAGAGTGCCTTTAAACAATAAACACACCCATGTGGGAATTTGGAATGTAGCAGAAGTGGCAATGGAAATGGTGAACAAAAATAGGGATTGATACCACAATCTAGTTGTATAAGCTGGCTATCCACAAGGGAAAAGTTCAAATTGGGTGCTTGTTTCCAATTATAAACCAAAAGAACACTCGAGGCAAAAAATAAGGAACACACACATGCAATTATCTTTTGGGAGAAAACACAATGAAATAACTTTATCATCATCTCAGAGTAGAATGTGATTCCTTAAAGTAGAATATTGAACATTAAGAGCATGAATTTTAAGGTTGAAGATGAGTATTTTTGACTACATTAAAACGTATAACCACTGTTTCATCCTAAGTTTTTAATGATGAGAGTATAATGGATAAATTGCTGAACATTAATTTAAATGGTGTACCATATATCAGTTAAAATGAATATATTTTTTAAAAAGGATTTATTTACTAGAAAGCAAGCACAAGTGGGGGAAGAAGGAGAGGGAGATGCAGGGCTCAATTCCAGCACCCAAGGATGATAATCTGAGCCGAAGGCAGTTGCTTAACTGACTGAGCCACTGAGATACCCCTAAAAATGAATATACTTGATTTATACCTACACCATCAACAAATCTGTGGAACATAATATTGAATAAAAAATTTCAGAATGGGGCGCCTGGGTGGCTCAGTTGGTTAAGCAACTGCCTTCAGCTCAGGTCTTGATCCCGGAGTCCCGGGATTGAGTCCCGCATTGGGCTCCCAGCTCCCTGGGGAGTCTGCTTCTCCCTCTGATCTTCTCCTTTCTCATGCTCTCTCTCATTTTCTCTCTCTCTCTCTCAAATAAATAAATAAAATCTGTAAAAAAAAAATTACAGAATGATGGGAAATTTTGGTGCTCTTTATGTTGTTTCTAAAATAAACCGTAGAGGTCCTCAGATGGCAAAGATTCACATCCATTTTCAGACATGGAGGAGTAGGTTGAGGGTAGTAGATAAAAAGTTGACAGTGGAAACCAATTATCTGAAATGTTTTATTTTTTAAAAAGTAATACATAAATTGGAAAGAAAACTGACAACACATTTACAAGTCTTAATGCATGTAGGTGCATGGGTATTTGTTAAATTAGTCTATGTATTTTTTTCATTCTTGGAATATTTAGTAATACGACATGAAAATATTATCCTTGGTATAGAGAAAGAAAGAATGGACTGTACCAAAATAATAATACTGAAGTAATCCTGATACCAGAACCTGAAAATAATGTAAAAAGGAAACAATAGCACATGGGTATCTAATTCAATTATTCCTTGGAGGTAGGGCCATGTCTTATTACCATTTATGTCTCCCATGACCATTGTCACATAGATATTTGGATTCAAACCCAAGCTCTTGCTTGTCCTTCTGTAGGACAGGGTCACAAATCTGGAGGCTGACAGCAATTGGGCAGGTAAAGCACATACATACCTGGTCTGATGTGGGCACTTCTAGCCCATCATTTCCTTGTGACCATCCAGCCTCAAAATTGGAAAATTTTAAGATTTTTAGAGATTTTGGCTATCTGAAGTTTTTATCTGAACTATTTGGATTTTTGAACATTGGCAGCCAATTTAAATGTAATCACTCTCTACAGTTCCAATAAACCTTACTGTTAGCAAAATTTGGTCTGTGGCCCAACTTGGAGAGTTTGGATTTTTCCATACTACTTTCCTAAATTCTGGTAAATCTCAGAGCAAAAAACCTGAATACAGTTGATGGGGTAGTGGGATTTCCAGGTATGAGGCTACTATATTGTCTATTTCAGAATGTGATTGGCCTACTCATTTCTATATCTTCTTCATTTTAATGCCGATTCTAAAACTGTTCAGTGTGTGTGTGTGTGTGTGTGTGTGTGTGTGTGTGTGTGTGTGTGTTAGCCTGTCTGCAACTGTTCCTAAAAGCTGCTGTAGAAACAGTGTCCTGGATTTAATTTCCTTAAGTCAATGAGAAGGATTTTAAGATTACTCCCATACAGAATTTTCAAGCGAAGATTTTGTCTTGTCTTTCCAATCAGGTATTTCTGGTCACTGTCTGGAATTTTGAACTGTACATGATCCCCCTGGCATTGTTGCTACTCTTCATCTACAACTTCATCACACCCACAAAAGGGAAGGTTGGCAGCGTCCAGGACAGCCAGGTGAGTGAAGATTCCAGTAATTGTGACATTTGACCAGAGGAAAAAAATGTGCTAACAACAACCAACCACCACCAAAACATGACCCAAATCCACTTGGTTTGAGACTTGAGAAGAGCAACATTGCACAAACATTTATGTGATAGTAGGGATCTTTTATTCGGTATAATCTGGAGTTGTCCTTCTCTGTTATGCTCCTGAGACTTGGCCTACATTCTTAGGATGAGGAGAGCCCTCTGGTGCTTGGTCTTCTTTACCATAGCAGCAGCATATTTCATTGTGTGCCCTTTTAGTTATCTGTAAGGTTCCTATGAATAACATTCTCATCCACTGAAAAAAGCCTTTGGCATCTCCTTGAGCTCCTTCAGGGCATGGAAAGCATCTGGAAGGCTGCCTTAGGCCTCTCCACCCAGACATCCAGTGCCGTGTTCACCTCTAGCCTGAAGCCTTCAGATGCTTGCCAACTCCTAGGGAAATCAGAGAGTGGGCAGGCATGGGCAGCTCCATTTTTGGGTGCCCAGGTCCTGAAAATCTCATGCTTCCCATGATCTTGAAGGAAGCAACAGCAAGACATCCCCTAAAATCTACTTATCATACTTACTCTCTGACCCAGCTTCCCCTATTCCAATTATCCCAGCCCAGAGGATCTTTTTCTGGTCTGGGTGAATAAGAATTAGTATTTTTTTTTAAGATTTTATTTATTTATTTGACAGAGAGAAAGAGAGTACAAGGGGGCAGAGCAGTAGGCAGAGGGAGAGGAGGAAGCAGGCTCCCTGCTGAGCAGAGAGCCCAATGCCTGGCTCAATCCCAGAACCCTGAAGAATTAGTATTTACAGACTTGTTTTATGGCATTACCTTGGAATTACAGATTCAAGAAACATTTTTTTTAAGATTTTATTTATTTATTTATTTGATAAAGAGAGAGAGATACAAGTAGGCAGAGAGGCAGGCAGAGAGAGAGGAGGAAGCAGTCTCCCTGCTGAGCAGAGAGCCCGATGTGGGACTCGATCCCAGGACCCTGAGATTACGACCCAAGCCGAAGGCAGAGGCTTTAACCCACTGAGCCACCCAGGCACCCCACAAGAAACAAATTTCTAAGACAAAAAAATCTAAGAGACTTGATAATAGAGGACCTTCACAGTGGTTTTCTCAAGACTCAAAAGCTGGGGCGCCTGGGTGGCTCAGTGGGTTAAAGCCTCTGCTTTTGGCTCAGGTCATGATCTCAGGGTCCTGGGATCGAGGCCCGCATCGGGCTCTCTGCTCAGCAGGGAGCCTGCTTCCTCCTCTCCCTGTCTCTCTGCCTGCCTCTCTGCCTACTTGTAATCTCTCTCTCTGTGTCAAATAAATAAATAAAATCTTTAAAAAAAAAGAGAGAAAAAGACTCAAAAGCTGACAATCCTTACCAATTTTTCCATGCAAGGCTATTTTTTTTTCTCAAGTATTTTATCCATGCAAGGCTATTATTTAAAAAATATCTATAGAATAATGGATACTGAAGGGATGTTCTGGTATCATTTGGGGAGTAGAAGGGGAGTAGAGAAAATGAGTTTTTTGGCAGAGAGGAAAAACCTCAGGCAAATTCAAAATTCTAGTCTGTTTGATAATTTGTTTAATGCAGTAGGCATGGACATCCATCAATAATGAGGGAACTAACGATGCTAATAAACCAACTAATAAACCAACTAATAAATAAGTAGCTTTAAAGTACAGGATTGTTTAAGGAGTAAGTTGCACACAAATATGGATGAGGGAAATTTTCACAGAGAAACATCTTTAGTAAAAAATGCCGTCAACTAGCATTTTTACAATTTTCGATCAGATTTTAGTTTTCCAGCTGTATACATGATGTGCATGCTTTTGTAGACAGGTATGGATATATATGTATTTGGGTACCTAAGAATACTCACGTGCATATACTTATAAATGTGTGTGTATAAAATCTTTTTAATTTACAGAACACTTTCAAATTCATTACCTGTTTTAATCTTGATAACACAACCATGAAGGAGGCAGGAATTACTACTTTTATTTTATGCTTGAGGAATGTAAGGCCCAGAGGGGCAAGGTGATTTGCCCAAGGTCACACAGTAGGACGCGCTTGAACAGTGTCCCAAGCTGAAGACTTTGTCCAGAGTTGGGCTTCTAACTCCTAATTACAATGTTCTTCCTCCTATAGCATGTTTTTATTATGTGTGTTTTTACCCATTTGCTTTCGTGAAACGTGTGCTGCCGGTGGTGACTAGGTGAGTTCTCTAGCATCCATCTAGTGTCCCACACAGTGCTAGCTACAGCTCCTGGGGATTCTGGGAGGTAATGGAGTACCGGTCTTGGAGAAATTGCTGGGTAACTGCTCAGTGGCTTTATGGAGTATAGCAGAGTACTCTCTGGATACTTCAGAGTTACTCTTTAAGAACATGGTATTGACAATTCTATTGACTACTGGAAAAATGGCATCTAAACAGCATGCCTGACCTTTGCAAGGTGGTTGAGCAGAAAATAAGCATTCAGGCTATAAACAGACTCTGGTTTTCGAATACCCAGAGTTCTGTCTGAGCTACTGGTCCCCCTGGGCTGTGTTGGCTTTTAAATATTGGAGTGATACAATTAAAAGTTACCTGGTAAACACTCAAGATTTCTTTTTCTTTTCTTTTTTCAGTCAAGTTTTCTATACCAATCTGAGCAAGTCTATTCACAGCACCTGGTGCTTCAGTCCCCAAACTAAAACCAGGTGCATGTTAGTGGCCATGAGAGCCTGAGTTAGTGTCTCTCACCTGCCCCCCCTCCCCAAATCCCAAGGAAAACAATAATAATGCACAGAAACCTGTAACTTATTCTTGAGATTGATTATATTCAGACTAATGCATTTCCTACTGTCTAATGTTTCAGTAATGGCCCCAAAGGAAAAGAGCAGTCATTATAACAATGAGCCTAGCACAAACCCGGTACAGTGTTCTCAGCCTTAACATAGCAGTTGGCTCATTTGTCAGAATAAGAACAAACTGTTTACAGAAAGTACAGCCTGGCAATGCATTTTTAAAGCTGGGTGTCTTCAAAGGGCACTCGCCTAATAGTTTTATTTATAGTTAAGTTTTATGTAGATTATGCATATTGTTTATAGTCTTGCCACAGTGTCCCTGAACCATAAAAGCATTATTTTTAAGAGGTTATTTAATGTATTTAAAAACCACTAGTGCTTCAATTATGTAGAAAAAATGTAAAAAGTGTATATGGGTTTAATTTGCACTTAGTAATTTCAGGGGATGTTATATTAACAAACCGGTTTTTCCTTTCAGGAGAGCACAGACTTGGAGGAAGAGGAGGATGAAGATGACAAGGTGAGTGTGCTCAGGGAAGCTCATGAAAGGGGGTGTTAACATTGTTAGCAGATAGCACTTTTCTGGTTGAATCAAACCGTATTTTATTTTATTTTATTTTAATTTTTTTTGGTACTATGAGGTGTCCAGCATAGTAATATTTTTGTGATTTTTAAGAATATACCTTTTTAGAGATCTTATTAAGTTAGGATAAAAGGGGGGGTAAAATATAAGGAATTACTGAAATATTATAAAAAGCGTGCCTAGAGGAGGCCTGTCATTTGATTCGAGTGAAGATCGCAAGAGCCTGCCCCTCGGTGGATAAAAGGTAGATAAAAGGTAGTCTAGGAAGTCAAAAATAAATCAAGTAAAATTGCTGTTCCTTTAGGTTCCCGTCTGCGCTCTGTGGGGTGGTCACCCACTTCAGAGCCTGTCAGTTTCCCAGCTGTTGCTGGCAGTGTTTTCAGCTATATGTCTGTGTACATCTGTCCTTTTTCTTCTCCTGGGAGAATCTCTCAAATCTGCTGCTTTTGTTGTCATTACGCTTTCAGACAAACCTTCTGGAATAAAATGAAAAAAGTGGAAATGCCAAATGAGATGCTACCAGCTTAATGGACTTCCAGCCCCCTAGAACCTGTGGGTGTGTGGGGTTTGTGACGGTTGTGTCTAGGAGGCTTGCAGGAGGGGAAAAGGGCACAAGGGGGGCATCATAAGAGTTAAGTATCCAATATAAAATGCCCAGAAAATAGCAATGAATTAAAAAACAGTGGCTCCATGACACAAACAGCCCTAAAATTAATTGGGTGAGCCAGATGGTTTTGCCCATTTGAAGAAAATTGGTGGATGACAAAGCGAATCTTATTTGTTGTGCCAAAACGATCATTAATAGCAAAATAATAAAATAAAGCGTAATATTTTTTAAAAATGGAATTGACTCTTTTCAGAACAAGGTCACACAGATGCAGCTTTCTTCTTGATGAATCGATGTGAGTTGCTTCTGAGTAATGTAACTCCTTGAGCATGAAAAATAGTCACAGCCAAGCTAACCTGCATGATGATAGGATGTTTTACCAAAAGAAGCACAAGTATTAAAAGAAATTATTTTAAACCTTTACGAGGCAAAATTCTAAATTTTATTTACCAAGGCTAGGAAGTGAATATTTTCTTCTGTTTGGCTATGTCTGTTAAAGTGAGCCCTCCATAGAAGAGGGTGTCACCTGCCCTTTAGAGATCATTGTGACCATGTGTCTTTGGCCCATCCGATAATGGAGAGCAACCAAGAAGGAAAGGAATGAAAAAGTGGTGTGAACTGGCCAGCAGCAAATTCAGGCCATGGAGTCTAGACCAGGGGTTGTCACAAGCCAACCTTCTTACTAAGGTGTCTCAAGGACTGTCTGGGGCTCTGGGCATCTGGAAGGAGAGCCAATTGGGCAAAGCCTTCTGGGGCAAGAATGACTGAGTTAGAACCATAGCATCTACATGGAAGAGCCTTGGAGCTCTTGTGCTTATCCAAGCATTGCAGCCCCCATGGCAGGAGCGCCAACCCTGTTACACAAAGGGTGTTGGCATTAGGACCTTCCTCATTTCCCTCAGGGAAATTCTATTCTCAATATACTTCTATTATAGTGTTTTCACAGGGTCTTTAACAGCCACAGGATGGCCATGTTTGTTTGCTTCCTCAATTTTATTGGTCTATGAAATTATCCAGAGGAATAAATCTAAAATGAAATTTTGACTTCTATTTATACCTCTTTCTGTTTAACACAACCCTTCTACTGTTAGGGAGACTGGTAAACTTTGCAGTCCTTATCTGTATCTTTTCAATCTCCCATCTCTGAGAGCTTTGTAAAGTAGAGAGGGATTTTCAACTTTAAGACTTCTGGAGCCCACTTCATCCCAATATGTATTACAGTTCGTCCTTCCTTCTCCACTTAGAGCAGACTTCATGACTGAGACGTGCTCGTCATAGACCTGCACACACAGCCACTGGGCCACTGCCCACCATCTTGTGATGTACCGTAGAGCTTACCCACAGAATCCTCCTGGCTTCTGTTGCCTGTTAGACATGACATGTTCCATGCCTCTGGGAACTGTAACACACCCAGTGAGCGATGAGCTGTTTACAAATTATAAACACACTGCCGTTTCCTTCCAAACCAGAAGAAGAGAGGAAACTCCTTTCTATATAAACTGTCCATCTTGAAAGTAACAGTCTTGAATTGCCAGCGCCCCTTCCCATCAAATACCATCACGGGCAACTGTGGAAGATGAAAGTACGTTGGGGCCCCCCGGCACAGCTTCCTTGGGAGATGGATGCATTCCATATATTATGCAGGTCTCTGATACACAGACCAGGATGTGGTTTGGGGTCTGTCATACTTTTATTGTTTGGAAGGGGGATTGTTGTAAAATGACATCACTGTAGTCTCTGGCTCATTTTCACTGTCAGAAGTCCGTGGCGGTAACCTGTATGAGAAGCCAAATTAGATTGCACAATTGTGCACCTATGTGTGTGTGTGTGTGTGTGTGTGTGTGTGTGTGTGTGTGTGTGTGTGTGTGTGTGTGTGTGTGTTTGGACTTTCAGATATAACATAGAGCCTTCAGGTAACTACTTTTTTGGCTTTTAGGAAACTAACTGTACAAACTAAACTTTGAAGAGAGGAAATCTTTCTTATTCCTGATGGCCTATGCAAGAAATTGCTTGTTATAAGTGTAGTTTGCTGGGGACCCCTGAACAAACAGATAATGGCTAAGTTCAGCCAACAGCAATCAGCTGACATTTCCTATTTGTATTAGATTCCAAATGTGGAATTCTTCTATGTGGACCTTATTTGTACGGATGGATTACAATGAAAATTGCATTAATTTTCTGCACAGTAAAGGTCAGTAATTGAAGCATGAACCAAGAAACTATTGTGTAAAATGCTGTATCCCATACTTAGGAAAGGTCACGCAAAGCAATAATATCTTGTTTTCATTGCGGAAGGTATAAATACTTGCATTAGAGTTTCTTTCTTTTTCCAGCCCAACAAATGCTTACATAGAATATTTTAGCATTTACTATTAACATCAGCAAGAAGAAATCATAAGGGCATGTAATAAAAAAAAATCCTGTCTATTGCTATATCATAAGGAAACTGTACTGTAATGCCTGCATTGTGAGTTGGTGTGTCTTTAACTCAGCTGTCAGAAATAGGACTTGAATGATCTGTCCTAGGATGATCAATGAGTGCACAATTGTCTTACCGTGTTTTGGGGGGAGAAATTGCCCTTCTGTGTCAGTTGTGGGCAAAAAAACAGATATGGATGTTTTTCTTAAGAAAATAAACATCTAATACATTTTTTTGGATCAGTTGTGGAACATTTTATAATGCAAGGATAATGAAAATTATATGTCTGTGCTCTTTTCACAAATTAGGATGTCATCATTAAAATTTAAGCACATTTTAAAACATCAATTTCAGTGTTTAACATGGTTTCCATTCTTCAGACTCGTTAGTCCACTCATCCTGAGCAGAACCTTCTTAGAGAGAGAAGCACGTGGCATATGTATTTAAAAGGTGTTCTTGCTGTAATATAACATCATTGTCCTTTGGATGAGTGGGCTAGGCCCATGATGCCTCATTCCCTGTGTTTTCTTACTACAGAAAGGGAAGATGATCTATAGTGTCCCAACCAGGGGAGACGATCATGCTTGGAGGAGGTTTTATCTTACAGTCTCATCATGAGAGTAGTTTTGCCTATGATTCCTTTGCACCTTCTTAAGAATGTCCCAAACACAGTGAATTAGTTTGGTGATTTTTTAACCTATTGACAGAGGATTGGTACTTTAAAATGATTAAATATGGTATTTTTAAGAAAATATAAAGTCACTGGGCGCCTGGGTGGCTCAGTGGGTTAAAGCCTCTGCCTTCGGCTTAGGTCATGATCTCAGGGTCCTGAGATCGAGGCCCGCATCGGGCTCCCTGCTTGGCAGGGAGCCTGCTTCCTCCTCTCTCTCTCCCTGCCTCTCTGCTTACTTGTGATCTCTCTCTGTCAAATAAATAAGTAAAATCTTAAAAAAAAAAAAAAGAAAAAGAAAATATAAAGTCAGACAATATCTTTGAAAGGTTAGCAATAGTTGAATACACACACAGCAATAGTTGAATACAATACACACACACACACACACACACACACACACTTTCAGGGCACATGTAATCTGTATAGAGGGAATATTGTAGAGGACTGTTTAAGGGTAACATTCAGCGGGATGCCTCAGTGGCTCAGTCGGTTAAGTATCTGTCTTTGGCTCGGGTCATGATCTCAGGGTCCTGGGATCGAGCCCTGTGTTAGGCTTCCTGCTGGCAGGCAACCTGTTTCTCCCTCTTGTCCCTGCTCTTTCTCTCTCTCTCAAATAAATACATAAAATCTTAAAAAAAAATAAAAGGATAACTTTCATGAAAATAAAGTAAATGGTTGCTCTGATTTAACTCTTTTTAATTTGATTTAACGTGATTTTTAGTGATGAAATGATTTAATTGCTACCATTTCTACCATACCGTCTTACTTTCAAGACTTTAATATTAAAATGGATTCCAGCCAATTCTTAATTATCAGTTTATGCATGTTTTGAATGAGAAGGGATTGGCTTCCCCATCTCCTGCAGTCATTTCCCTGACACATTGACTTGCTCAAATTTTTCTTTTAAAACTCAAGCCCCCATTCTTAAAAAATGTGTTGGCTTCATTACCCTTTGAAGTCATGCAGAAATGTTACTAATCTGACCTTTTGGACCATTATTCATCCTGCATGTATCAGACTCACTAATATTCTTAGTACTTGTATATTTTCTTTGTGATTTCTATTGTAAGGGTTATACTTGGATGTGTTGTTCCCAAATATTATGAAATATGACATATCAGACTATAAATCAGATGGATTATCTATCCTTCTATTAGTTTATGTGCACGGTCTAACTGAATACAGTCAGAGGCTCTGGTTTTATAGACTATACTGTGTCTAGATATTTAATTTCTCATTGCCTAAAATGTTTACATCATGCTAATGTAGACTACGTTGGGCATTGTATCTCCATTATCCACAAGCTGTTGTATCTCTGAGGATAGTAGCTGCTCCTCTTGTCTTTCGTAATGAAACGCCCTCTGTTCCCTGGTGGTTTGCCCTGGATCCCGATTATCCAGTGAGTTTACAAGGTAGTTGATAGGTGAAGACCCTTCTCTTTTCTGCAAGAGAAAAGTAACAAATTAAAGTAAGTAATAAAGGACAGAAAAGTAGTAATATAAAATAAGATTATTTTGAAATTAGCTAAATAATTATACTCATAAAAATATTAATATTAGTAGAGGGCTTATAATTTGAATACTGTTTTTATGTACTTTAGCTGATCCAGTACTCAAAATAAACCTTTAAATTTGATATTACTTTCCACTTCTACAAATTAAGAGAAATTAACTAGGTAGGATAAGAGCAAAACTCAAATCCAGTTCTTCTGACCTAAATCAGATTTATTTTGGACCATGGCACAGTGTCATGAAGGAAACATGTCATTAATTTATCAGTTCATTTTTCTGCTTTGTTATATATTTATGAAGTGTTTTCTCTCTCTCTCAGCCTCTTTAGATATGAAGATTAAAACTATAAACATGGTCCTCTAAGTAAATAATCAGAATATAGTGTGGTTGCCACTTTCATTAAAGTTTATACACTAGGTTGGGCAGTGAAGAGGAAGTGTTTGTGTGAATCAGGAACGCTGAAGGAAGTGATGTTGGAGCTGAGTGTTAGGGTGATAAGAATTACTTGTTGCACTGCTTGATCACATTGATGTTCTATCTTCTGCCCTTCTCACTCCCCTACCTCAAAGAAAACTGAAGGACACACACAGCAAAATCAGCAACTGCAGCTCATTGTGTGTCTACCTGCAGTAGTTACAGAGAACTACCTCCAGTACTTACAGACCCTGTTTGCCTTGGGGGGTCACACATGCATCTGTCAGTTGGCTCAGAGAAACTAATCTTCCTGAGGTCCAAATGCCAAAAAATTACTGTAGACTGCTTGCAGTTTTTCATTTGTGTTTTATCAACATCTTCTTGATGCTGTTCCTTCTTTTAGTTTTTTCAGCCCTTCCCTGTAGTACCAGATGAGATTCTTGTTCCAAGCCAAGAAAACACGTTGGGAAATACCAGTCAGCATGGAAGCGCTTTCTGTGATGAACAGAGCAGTTTAAAAACCACTTAGAAATGATACTGATTTAAAATCCAGGTCTGTTTTATATTCATTTCGCTAAGCAGAAGTATACTTGAGAGGAAGTGCTCTCCTGAAAAACTACAGAATTTTACCCCTGTAGAAAGGACATATGCCATGGAGTTGAGTGTGTGTGTGCGTGCATGTATGTGTGTGCGTGTATTTGCACGTGCGCACATGCAAATCTGAAAGCACATGCACAGATCCTCCACATCTCATGGGAAGAAATCCTAAAGACAGTTCCCAGTGCAGTAAACCAGGGTTCCCACGGAGAAGTTTTTAATCTCATCTATCAGAATTATTGCTTCTTATTCTTTGTTACGACAGATACTGAGGTTTTGGGGTCTTTTGTTGTTGTTGTTGTGTGTTTTCCATGCTGAATTCCAATCTATTTCTGGCATTTATACTTCTTCAAGTTTTCAAATTATAGACTTTTAATATTCCCTAGGATAAAACAGACCAAACATACTCCCATTGAAAGTACAAAGTTATATTTTTGTGTCTTTGCTCTAGAGAGCTGGAATTATTGGAAAGATCTTGAGACAGAATTTTGTATTGATCCCTTTTGGGAATGCTTCCCATCCTCTGACAAATACTACTCAATTTTTAAACTTGTCGAAAAGGATTTTTTCTGACATGGTCCATTTTTGGGACTGTCTCCCTGGTTTTGCTTAGGTAATTAATTGAGAAATGAGGATTTTTTCCTAAATCAGAACATGTGGGAAAGATTTAAAGTAACATAATGATTATATAATTAATTCTGAGTTGTAAATTCATTTTGATGGTGTGAATTCTCTCCCAGAGGCTCCAAGCTGGTTTATTACACCTATAGTGCTATAGTCATTGGAGCCGTGGGGGTGGCAATGAGGCCTGAAGAAGGACAGATTTGCCTCCTGATTTATTTTTGGTTTTACTTATGAAGAAAGCACATGATTTGTTCTTAATCTGACTGCTTTACAAACTTAGCCAAAAGACTCAGGTTTATTTTTCTCACATTTTATAGACAAATGGACAATGAAGAAAGTGGTGATCTTGCATCTGTCTCTATATAATAATACACATTTTTAGGTTATAGAGATGGAGTTTGTCATCATTTTTCTTACAGTGAGTGCCAGTGCTTCTTTATGGTATATCAGAAAACAAAGGAACCTTATGAGATTGGAATTCTGTATCTGAAAAGTTCCATGCTCTCATCTCTTCCATTACATTGTGATGCAAGCTTTATCACGAAGTAGACCCTAAATCATGTGAATTGACTTACGCCTCACTGGTTTTTCAAGTTTGTAATAAGAAGTAAAATCCATTCTTTCTGAAATGTAGGGCTCTGAGGTGCAGTGCGTAGTTGGTCATAATTTTTTTGTGCATTTGTTTAATCACCCTAGTGACCACCACTCTTCCACTCTTTTTATTACACATTTCCTTCTATAAATCAGAAGCCTCCTATGTTAAGGAAACACACAAGCACATGTGATAACAGCTCTGTCTTTCTGAATGGATCTCTGTTGCTCTTCCCAGGCAATTTGGTAGCAGCAGCAGATGTAATGTTGTGTTTGCTAAACTGTTATCACCACATTCCGCGGTTCAATCTGAGACGTGTAAATAAAGCCAGCATGATGCAGATAAAACTGCCAGATGATCTTTCGTACAACGCAGGGCAACAAGAGTAGACTTGTCTTGGAAGATCATTGCTTTCAAAACTTAAATTAACCCCTGTATTCTTTCAACTAGATCGAAGGTTATTCATTCTTTTATCTCTTTGCATTCTCAAAAGGAAGGGACTTACGTTTATGAAGTGCCTAGAGTGTACCAAATGCTTTACATATCTTACGATGCAAATGATATTTAATTCTTCAAACACTCAGTGGGGAAAGGATTAGGCTCTCCCTTTTCCCAGATAGCTAAATCGGGATTCAGAATGGGTAAGGAATTTGCTGTGATCACAGAACTGGTAGATGACGAGACAGAGGGGAACCCAGTTCTCTCTGACCCCTAGCCTGTTATTTACAAAATGTGTAGGCTTGGGTAGAGTTGGTAAGTCTCATGGTTGGTTGGTCTGTTTGTTTTTCTTGTTAACTTTTCACCTGTTGGTGCAAACAATCCTGGTTTACCCCAGCTCTTAAATATAAGAATGGAAAGAAATGTTTTTGAAATATTTTTAAAAGGCATCGTTTAACATACTCTCATGAGTACTCGGCAAAATAATGCTGGAAAGAAAGAATAGGTGGCAATATGTAACTGAATCTGATATCCCAAAATTATATATTCAATGGTATGGAAAGAGAACAAAAACCCTTAGACATCAAAGAAGCAAATGCCAGAAAGAACAAATGAGAGCTGAATGCCTACCTTGTGAAATGTCCACTAGATACTTAAGCTTTTTTTTTGTTTTTGTTTTTTGTTTTTTTTTTTAAGGGGCTCTTTGTAATAAAGACACACTTGCTCTGGAGTTCTGGACTAGAATCCTATGCCACATGTCCCTGTTTGCCCAGAAATTTTCCATTTACTGTCCCCGTCCTCATTTTGTTTAAATACTAAGTATTGTATTTAATATTTCCATTCAAGTGCACTGAGATAAATTGCTTTGGCTTGTCATTTGTGCTTTCTGCTTCTTCTCTGGTTTTCCCTAATAGCCCCGGGTTACATGACCAGTGACCAGAGATCTCACTGACACCCGGTTAAATTCAACCCACAAGCAGGGATAACCCATTTATTTTCCTGACCCTTTTCAGGGGGCTAAGCCACTAAAACTAGCTTTCAGGGAGAGCTCTTGGATGGTCCCTGACAAAACAAAGTCCTCTCAGATGACTTCACCCCTTCTTATCTCAACGGTGGTGAGAAGCCTCTGATGTTCCCCAGTCTCCCCAGTCAGTCACGTGGCATACCAGCCAAGTCTGTATGGTGTGTACAGCCTCCAAACTGCCAATTCCAGTGGGGTTAGTGGGAAAGATGAAAAACGATAGGGTGAGTGTACGGTAAATATATGCAGAATTTAAACAGTCTTCTGGATAAGAGAATAAACAGTAGTCTGAACGCTCTTACTATCATGTTTTGTTTCACTCGTTCCAATGAGTAAATCTGCATTTACTTTTTTTTTTTTTTACTTTCTGATAAAGCTTTTGCGATGAGTAAATAGTAAGTCAGAATTTGTGTTTAAGAAATAATTAATTATATTCTGTTTGTCAGGATAATTATCAATGAGTTAACTGAGAGATGTGTGTTTACATTTCTTGTCTATCCACTGGGGACATGGTCATATCATCTATGTATGTAAACTTATGTTATAAATCTGCCAAAGAGTCTTCAACAGTTAGTAATTACTTTAAGAAGACCATTTCTGGAAACATGCTTTTATTTATGTAGCCAAAAAGTTGTGTTTACATATCTCTGTGTGGATTATGACTTTTCTTTTCAATCAAATGACTGCCCTACATTTATTGGATTTTTCTGTTCCAAGGTTTCATTGCACGTGTATGAAAATATAAGGTAGCTGTTAATATGTTGACTCTGAAAAATCTTGGGCAGAGTCAAATGGTGGCAGTTTTAGCTGGATGCCATCGAGTGATTCAAACAGAATATCAAATAAGTTAATTCTAAAATGATTTTGATTTGTTCAATAAGTGGAACCAAAATAAAGCTTTTGCTAATTAGTTTTACGAAGATAAAATCTCTGACATCTGGAATGCCAACGTAAATTTAGTTGAAACAATTATATTTGGGGATTATTTAATTTTGTAGGGATAGTATAAATGCAAACTTTGATGGAGGACAGCATCATGGCTAATAAGATATTCCTACAAAATGAAGGCATTTATGAGGCAGAAATGTACTTAGGATTGGCCACAGTGCCCTGATTATCCATGATTGTGTACAGAAGAAGGATAATGCTCCACTGATTGAATTAGAAGCTGTCATGTCCACACTTATAAATATTTTATATATACAGTGTTAGGTAGCCACAACAAAGTTTTTTGTGACAAAGATATTTCAAATATAAAAAATATACTTCAGTGCAGCAATGTGTATTCCTTTAAAAAATTTTATTTATTTTTTTGACGGAGAGAGAGAGATTACAAGTAGGCAGAGAGGCAGGCAGAGAGAGAGGAGGAAGCAGGCTCCCTGCAGGGAGCCTGATACAGGGCTCGATCCCAGGACCCTGAGCTTTAACCCACTGAGCCACCCAGGCACCCCTGTGTATTCCCTTTTTGGCAGTCATCAATTTGATTTTAGGAATGTTTGAATCTTTGAAGAGCTCTTAGTCAAACATTTTCCAGAGCTATTGAACTCTTGTGAAAAAAGAAATCTCTACAGTTTTTGTTCCACTTGGGTCATAAGCAGATGGAAATTTTTAATCAAAATCTTCAATGACTGAAATGCTAAGTAACTTCTCTTTGAAAGTTTTTAGTGCATGGAAGTGAATTTTAAAAGAACTGGCAAAAAAGACATTGCATTCTTTTTTCACAAAAACAAGGAATATTCAGCACAAAGTAAACTATGAAGTCAAATGTTGTGCACGGTTCAATATTTAATTCTGAAGTTACCCTTTGGGATATCTCAATTTGTGGAAAAAAACGTTTGATTTTTAATAGAATAAATATCTATTTAACCCAAGAATGGAAGGAAATTGAGAAGCCATTTATTTATTAGCATAAATTTTTGTGAGGCAATCAAAGGAATTATGGATATAACTTAAAATTTTGTCCTAAAAATGTTTGACAGAGAAAATTCATATGAATGGATACAAAAAGGCAGTGCCTTTGAAAATATTTGGGCTAAAATATATATGGATCTCAACATTTAAAAATTAAAATTGATAATGATTTTCTCCATGTAACACATTTTTTTGGTGTGAGATTTCAAGGTACCTCAGTGCCTGTAGAGAGAGTATTTTCATAATTAAACTTATGATCCACAGTAGAGTCAATTAAAGGTGTCAACTTAATGACTATTAAGTGCAACTCTGAAGATGATTAAAAACAATTTTCTGAAATATATAAAAAGATGATATTAAAAAGTACATTTTTTTGAAAAGTGCCCTGACCTGGAATTATAAACATATATAACTAGGAAACCAGTTAAATATGTCAGTCTGTAGCACAAATAATCATTCTATATGTATCATTTAGAAATGTCCAGATAATATAAATAAGTTTCATTTTAATATACATAAAATATGCTTTTAAAAAATTTTTGAAGTAATGTATTTATAAAAATAAAATGAAATAATTATGTGGATTCACCAATAAAATCAAATCAAATTGATAGTTGATAAGTCTCTCAAAAATGATATAATTCTGATTACTTTTACTCTTCAAAGTGTAGAGATTTGGTTGATATATTACCCTCCTGTTAGCCTAGATATGGTAGAACTCTTTAGCCTTGTCTTTGAGTATTAAATATGCAAACTAAAACATCAAATTCATTAAAAAGGAAAAGGACATTGGGACAATCATTTATTATTTTGGTATCTTAACTTATACTTCCTTCACAACCAGCAGCTAGGCATTTGGGTGTTTCTTTGGGGTGGGGGAGATCACACACACACACACACACACACACACACACACGCACACGCACACACACATACACACACACAGTCAATGGAACCAGGACATTTTCATGAACTGGAGCCACATGGAAATTTGGGTCATTTTCCAAGAAATTGTTTTGACCTAAATTCTATGCTACTGAAAAGAGGAAGCTACTTTTGCCCTTTGGGTCAAATTCCCTGGTGCTTTCAAATCCTCCTTTATAAACATGAATACTTATGTAGCAGACAGAGATGGGTTTTCACCATTGTACCCATTAATAGATGTGGCTGAGCATGAATTAGGTTGCTCTGGTGGCATATCTAATTTTTAATACAAGCTGCTTGAAGAATTAGAGAGTAAAGGAAATAAGAAATTTTAAATTGGGGTGGAAAAACTACAAATGTCTTGCTAGTTTGATGTAGCAAGAGGACACAATGAGCCTGCCTTCTTCTATATGGACTGCTTGGATTAAGGAGTTCAGCCCAGATGGTAAGAGGTTCTTCAAACCATCCCAGCACCCTTTAGTAAGGAAGGGCTTGCAGTGGTACATTCCAACCTCTGTCCTCTGTGGTCTGTTTCTGCCAAGTAGCTTCATAAACAAGGACAGGTGGGAGAAGGGAAATTTGTGCTTTGCTATATAGATGCTTTTACCCATAATCACTAACCAGGTGGTATATTCCCCTTCCCACCCAAGTTGTGTCCAGTTTGATGGAACAGAGAATGCATGAGGAGAGTGAAATATTTTCTTTTGCTGTACAGAAGGTTATTCTTAAAATGCTTTCATAAATTTAGAAGGTTTTGCTGCATAATCTAGTACAATTCTAATTCAAGTAAAATTCTAGATAGAGAAAAATTTGAGGTTTGGGGTATTATATATTAGATGTAGTGGCTACAATGACCCAGATAGACAGGAGTTGAGAGGATACTAGCTAAATCCCACTTCCAGTAGAGTTCCCAGGGAGCTACATTATGGTATCAGAATATAAGAAATTGTGTAAAAGTACCACTCTAGAACATCATCTTATGTCCAACATTTGAGTAATTTCTAAATTCTTTTTATAAGTATTAGCTGACAAACATGGTAAAACTCACTTGAGATTTTCTATAAGCAAAATAAGGACAATGTTCTTAGGAGGCTGAATTCTGTTTCACATGAAGAATTGGAGACTGAGGAAGATGAACTCGTATTTGCTTCTACTTCTGTGAAGGAAAAGCCAGTCAATCACTGGGCATCCTCCAAGGGTGTAACCTGTGTAGTTTGCAGTCTCCAGCAGTGACTTTGTACTCTGCCTCCAGGTGCCTACTTTGTTTCTGAGGTGGTTGCCAATAGATGACTAAAATGTTTGTCAGACTTGCAGTGTGTTTAAAACATGACTAAGAAGCAGCAGAGTTCAACAAAAAAGGCACAGTACTAGGAAACCTATCATCTGGATTTCCAACATACCATGTTGTCACATGCTGGAAACATATCTGAAGGACTGTGAGGAAATAGGGGTAAGGTGAGCTAGTGGATAAATCTGTGAAGCAAGACAGAAAATCAGGGTCAGCCAAATGGAAGGAGTTGCCGAGTTCTCTGACAGAAGCAGTAGCTTCCACAGAGCAATGAAGCTCTTGGTTCTGTGGGGTTTCCACATATCACTTCCTCACACTGAGGTAGTGAATGAGATACAATGTGAATGGTTGCATCTGAATGAGTGAATAACAGTTTTTTGGAGTCAATAAATATTTTAAGTTGTCAAAATGTGATTCATCTCTTGGAGTCACTCTGTTGATCATAACCATGTTATTTTAACATGGTATAGTAATTTCTGTAGCAGGACAATAAAAATGAAGTGACTGAGCTAAATCTTGCTTTTATGTTTCCTAGGAATCCGAGAAAAAGGGGTTAATTGAGAGAATCTATATGGTACAGGATATTGTTTCAACTGTTCAGAACATCTTGGAGGAAATAGCTTCTTTTGGAGAAAGAATTAAAAAGTAAGTTCTACATTTGTGTTGTGTTTGAAGTAGAGCTACCATACATTAGGACACTGGGGGTAAGCGGGTGGAGAGGGCAGGGATCAGTAAATGCAAAAACAAAAGAAACAAAAGCTACCGTGTTGGAGCAACCCTATTTATATTTGTTGGTTGGTTCTTTGGGCTTGTCAGCTTCACAGTTGGGTAGTGCCTTGGAACCAGGGTGACCATATGGCCAATTCACACCAATTGCCCCAGCATAATTATTTCACTCTGAAAAGTATCCTCATTTGGGTGATAAATTGTAGATTAAAAAATAGAGTATCCTATTCAGATATAAAAAGGGAAGCAAATATGCTCTAAAGCTGCCTTTTTCAACTGAAACATGGAATACAATAAATGCTTTTTTTCTCAACTTACCAGTAACTAGTAGCATCATGGATACAAAGATGTCAAGTTAATTCATCACATTCATGGCTGCCTTAGGACAGAGGTCAACAAACTTTCTTTATGAGAGGCAATGAGTAAATATTTTCATCTTTGTGGACAGCAACTACTCAACTTTGTTAAATATAAAAGCAGGCATTATTGATACCTAAAGGAATGGCTATGATATGTGTTCTAACAAAACTTTATTTACAAAAACATGTGGCAGGCTAGAGTTGACTTAAATCCAACCAATAGCTTGCCACTTCCTACCTTAGATCACAAGGACTAAATCTCTAATGAAGTCATAGTTGAGAAAGACTATTTCTATGATTCATGTTTATTTGTTTCAGATATCCTGAGCTCTGTTTAACTTGGTCTTCATTTGGTTCCAATGAACAGAGAAATTTAAAGATTTTTTTCTTTTAATTTTAAATTTATTTCCTCCTTCAAATCCAGAATTATATCAACTATGCTGTTTTTTCTAAAGATTCATTGATACTTTTTTTCTTATTTTATTGTCCATTATAGTTTCTTTAAGTAAAGAAGGTGATATGTAGAAATTGCATAGATAGGGGTGCCTGGGTGGCACAGTTGGTTAAGTGTCTGACTCTTGGTTTTGGCTCACGTCATTATTTCAGGGCCATGAGATCAAGCCCTGTGTTGGGCTCCATGGTCAATGCAGAGTCTGCTTGAGAGTCTCTCTCCCTCACGCTCTCCCTCTGCCCTCCCACTCATGCTCTCTCTCTCTCTAAAATAAATAAATAAGTCTTAAAAAAAAGAAATTGCATGGATAAAGAAGAGATTAATATTAGTGCAAAAAACAAGAAAAAGTTTTATATATCAAGATGCTGGGAATCAGTAAGTGATAATAAACATCAGGAAATATAAATAGCTAATATGGAACTTTGTATGGATACTTATCTTTCTCTGTTCTTGTCAAATCCATTTGCTCTTGAGTGGCCATTTATCGTTAGCATAGTAAACATGTTTGTTTTGCTTATAAAATAAGTTATAAATCATCTTCAAACAAATTTGGTTAGTTTTACTGAATTTTCATGTTGCTATTCCCATTATCAATGTCTTAGAAAAATTGAAGAGCAGGAGAATTTTTGCTTACGTGTATTGATGTCTACCTAGATTTCATATAAATTGACAAATGATTTCTGAAGTTACCCTCAAAATTGTTTAACAAAAACGTACGTGACAACAGGAACTAGTCAAATGATGAGGAGGGCGTTATACTTCTTTCTCCATTCACTCATTAATTCTCAATCTGAGTGTCAGGCACTGACCTCGTTTAAGAATGAGAAATATTCCATAAAACCACAATAATAGCAGCATCAGCTCATGTCATGTGCCAGCCAGACGCTATTGTAAACTCTTTACACATAGTAATTTCTTTAAGAAGCTGCTGACGGGAATCAGATTAAATGAGTCCAACAAGCCTCTGGATTAAGGATTGTTAGTATATCCATTTTACAGATGAGAAAATGGAATCATAGAGTGATTAACTCTGTAGCTCAAGGTCACAGAACTGGTAAGCAAAGAGGCTTAGATTTGAATGTGCCCTCACTACTACACTAGAATGCCATTTTCCTCTAAGGATTGATTTTCCAGTGAGGGAGAACAGTAATAGAATTCAGTTGCATTGATGAGAGGGAGAGGTAAGACAGGGTGGCAGAGGAGGTCTGACCAGCCCAGAAAGGGATGGAGGAGAGAGAAAGACAGACAGGGGGCACTTCTGAAGAAGGGACATCTTGTCAGCAAGTCTGATAACAGGAAGAGATAGCTGAGATAAGAGTTAATGAATGGGGACTTCAGCTGGTGGGAGACTGTGCAAAGGTTCAAACCCCAAGACTGTGCTAGATCTAGGGAGATGTACGGCATTTAGTATGTCTGTGTGACAGCGGATGGTAGCCCACTGAAGGTGAGGCAGCTCATACAGGGCCCTGAGTGGGTGGAAAAAGTCAATGAAAAAAACTGGATGAGGGACATTCTGGCAGCAAGAAGGGTAAGAGGATGTGGAACAGGGGCAAGACTGAGGAAGGAAGGCCATGGTGTTTGGTAAAACCGTCTCCATGCTTGAAGGTCTCGAATAGACAAATGTGGCTGTTGTGCGATTGATAATGGTCTAGGAAATGTGTCTGACGAGAGAAGAAGGCAGGGTGATTAAACAGGCCCCCACCTCTGCAGTGCGTCTGGGGGACAGCTGTGCCTGGCACAGCTGTGGTGGCCATGTCTGAGACGTATTTTCAGCCATGAACAGAGTACTGTTCTGGCCAGCTGCAGCACAGGAAGGAAGGCTCATAAGGCTCCACTCCTATTAATTCTTTGGCCATTCATTACTACAGTGACCTTAAAGTTCCTTCTGGGCATTCAAGTGGGATAGCTTGTGTAACTCTGTTGGAATTCCATTGTAATTCAGTGTTGAAGGACCAGGAAAACTTTTACCCAACTTCTGGCAACTAGTAAATAAGTAAGCTTGCATAAAACGCAGAGCAAGACTTTCCAGTTACTGACCCGGAAGATCCCAGTCATATTGCATTTGCATGGAACAAACTAAATTTTCTTTTTCTACTCTTCTCTACTTTCTCTAATTACCTTCTCTAATATTATACAAATTTCAAACGTATGTCTAGAACAGGCTAAAATATTTACTGAACGTGGCGCATCTCTGTTACCTCAGACAGCAGGCTGGATGCATCAGAAGGGGGCTATATTTTATATGTCCTCTCATTATGAGTGTTGCCTTCAACACGCATATCTTTGAGTGGTTAAGAAATCTCCACAGAGGAGCTAATGAGAAACCTAGGACAGGGAAGTCATCCCTGCAGACATTCCAGAGTCAGGTTTGGAAGGCACATTCATTGGAAGGAGTACTCCAGATGGGAAGCGATGCTGAGAAATACTAGCAGGAGTTTAAGTGCAGCTTGAATCATGGTGAAGACATGGGGAGTGGTAGAGTGATTCACCTTCTGTCTATTCTGAGAGTGGTGTGGTGTGTCAAAAGGAACAAAGAATGAAGACAGAAAGACCAAAGAGATGGCCAGACACTAGGTAGAGGAGAAGGTTCACTAGCTAGAGTAAAAACCATGCCTCGTGAACGAAAGCATCATGTGGGGTCCGTAACAAAAGAATAATCTATAGGATTATATGATCAGTCATTTCTGTTTCCATGGGTAGAAAGAAGGCTCAGAAGACCTCATTTGTCCTAGCTCAGGAAATGAGGAAAATCAAGATTCCATGGACATAAAGGTCAACTAGTGGGACACCCAGTTGGGGGAGGAACTACAGGATGGAGCTGTTAACCCAGTTTACTGGATGTGGTCACAGTCACTTTTGTTTAGTGCTTTAGAGCTTTGAAAATGATATTCCTAGGACATGGTACTAAGGCTGAATGGTTGAATGAAGGAAGGGGATTGATTGAATTTTTTTTTTTTCACTAATTGAAAGGTTTGGCTCATTTGTCTCATTACTGTCCAGGTCAGGGATTCCTTTCTTAGGAATTTAGGGAGCTCTCAAGCTAGGGAAACTAGGGAAGTTGTGAAAATGTTCAACAAAGTATTTGATTTTGAGATAGAAAGGGTTGTTTTTTTTTTTTTTAAACCTTGGGTGTTCTGTGGAAACCAGCACAAGATACTCCATGTTAATGGAGAGAAGGTCTAGTGAGTTCTTGAGTGTTGGAAGATTTACAGTGAAATGTCTTTGAACTAAGTCCTCATTATAAACAGGAGTATTAAATGAGCAAAATGTACTTTTTTACATTTTCTAAAGTGCCTACCGTAGAACAGCAGTGAGAGTGGGCTCTGGAGCTGACTTTCGGAATTCAGATCCCAATTCTGTCACTTGTACTGGGCGTAAGTGATTTGGTGCCAGTTCTTTAACTTTTATGACTCAGAGTCCTCATTTGTAGAATGGGAGTAATAATGATTCCTACTTCATAATATTTTTGGAAGAATTAAATGAATTAGTGCATATAAAGAGCTCAGAATAGTGGATGGCATGTGTTACTTAAGAATATTGACTATTATGAATATTATTTTTGGCAAACTGCCTTGACTTTCTTTATCCGTTTCTTAAACTTAAAAAAGAAACCAAAAAACAAAATTAAGTGAGTGTCTCCCTTTTTAAAAAAAAAAACTTTTAGGGGCGCCTGGGTGGCTCAGTGGGTTAAAGCCTCTGCCTTCAGCTCAGGTCATGATCTCAGGGTCCTGGGATCAAGCCTTGCATCGGGCTCCCTGCTCAGCGGGGAGCCTGTTTCCTCCTCTCTCTCTGCCTGGCTGCCTCTCTGCCTACTTGTGATCTCTCTCTCTGTGTCAAATAAATAAATAAAATCTTGAAAAAAAATTTTATTTTTTATAAGATTTTACTTATTTATTTGACACAGAGAGAGAGTCAGTAAGGGCAGGAACACAAGCAGGGGCAGCGGGAGAGGAAGAAGCAAGCTTCCCACCAAGCAGGGAGCCCGATGCAGGGCTCGATCTCAGGACCCCAAGATCATGGCCTGAGCTGAAGGCAGACCTTTAACAACTGAGCCACCCTGGCACCCCTAAAAAAACTTTAAACACTTCCCACTGAAGGGAAAATGCAGGTGTTAACTGATTTGGCTGTTGGGAGAGCGAATCTGACAGGGTGTTTGGGAGAGTGTCTGATACACATTTTCCTTAGAAATGAAGCACCCAACACTAATACACATGACACATCACACACTTGCACACACAACTATTGAGATCTTTATAAGGATTGCATTAATTGGAAAATAATTGACATCTTGATAAAATGTTAAGCTAATATAGTCTTCTGTCTATTTAGGTCACTTTGAATTTATTTCAATATTACTTTAGAGTTTTATGTATAGAAGTTTGACACATTTTTGTGAGATATAGTCCCAAGTACTTGATTAGTTTAAAGATATTTTAAATGGTATCTTTTTTTCATATTTCATTCTTTATTTGTTTTTTACTAGGATATAGAAGTGAAATTAATTTTCCTACTTGGCTTTGTATCTATAAATTTTGGTAAACTTAGTAACTATCTTAATTTTTATCTGAAGACTATTATTCTAGGTTTCCTATTGCATAAACGTATTATCTAGGGATAATTTTTTCTTCCTTATTTTCTAATCCTTGCACATTTTTTTATGTTTTCTTATTTTATTGTACCAGCTACTTGCTCCAGTACCATGTTGAACAGAATTGGTGTTGGTGAATATTCTTTTCTCCTATATGATATCAGAGAAAATATTTGCAGCATTTTACTCTAAGAAAGATATTTGCTATAGGTATTGGTAATGATTACCAATAACCAGATTAAAGAAGTTCCCTTTTATTCTTAATTTACTAAGAGTTTTTATTGTGAATATAAGCTTTGTCATACTTTTTTCCTACATTCATTGGGGTGATCATTTTTTTCTCCTTTCTTTTGGCTAATGTCGTCTATTATTGTTTTGGTTTTTAAATGTTAAGCCAGTCTTCACTTATGGAATAAACCCGACTTCGCCATGCTATACACTCTCTTCATATATTGCTATATTTTATTTACTATTACTTTGCTTAGGATTTTTGCAGCTATCATCATTAATGAGATTTGAGCTGTAATTTTCTGTTCTTAATTTCCTTACGGAGAGATTATTCTAGGCTCATACAGCACGTGGGAGTGTTCTCTCTTTGTCATTATCTGGAAGAGTTTGTGTACGCCTGGTGTCATTACTTCCTTTAAGAGTCAATAGAATTTGCCGGTGAAGCATCTGGGCCTGGAGTTTTCTTTTAGGAAAGGTTTTAATTGAATATTCCATTTTTGTGAAATATATAGATGTGTTCAGCCATTCTGTTTCTTCTCACATCTGTAAGTTGTCCTTTTCTGGAGTTTGCCATTTCATTTAAATTCTCTACTTTTTGATATAAAGTTGTTAATAAAATCATCTTTTATTTAATAAAATCCTACCTTTAATGTCAGTAGGATCTGTAGCATTGTCCACTTTTTTATGCTTGATACTTTTTTAAAGGGGGAGGTGGGCAGCGGGAGAGAGAGAGAGAAAAAATCTTGAGCAGGCTCCATACCTAGCATGGAACCCAACATGGGGCTTGATCTCACAACTCTGAGATCGTGACCTGAGCCAAAATTAAGAGTTACTGCTTAACAGACTGAGCCACACAAGCACCTCTATGCTTGATGTTAATTGTGTTTTCCTTTCTTTCTTGATGGAATTTATTAATTATGATGGTCTTGAGAAAGAACTGTCATTGGCCTTTGTTAATCTTCCCTGCTACCTGTTTTCTTTTTCATTAATTGCTAGGACTTTTATTTTTATTCCTTTTTTCCTTTTACTTTCCTTGGGATTAATTTAGCATTTTTTTTCTTTTTTTTAATAGACTTTTTCTTTTTTTTTTTTTTAAAGATTTTATATATTTATTTGACAGAGAGAGAGATCACAAGTAGGCAGAGAGGCAGGCAGGTGGAGAGAGAGGAGGAAGCAGGCTTCCCGCTGAGCAGATAGCCCGATGTGGGCCTTGATCCCAGGACCCTGAGATAATGACCTGAGCCGAGGGGAGAGGCTTTAACCCACTGAGCCACCCAGGCGCCCAGCATTTTTTTTCTAACTCTTTAAGATAGATCACTGGATTACTTACTTTTGATCATTTTGTTTTCTAAACATTTAAAGAGCATTTAAAGCTCTATAGTTGCTTATAAGCATAACTTTAGCTCCAGGCCAGACAGTTTGGTGTTGGTATTTTCATTATCATTCAAGTTTAGTAAAAATTATTTTTTCTATTTTCTATTTTTATTTCTTCCTTGGCTAAGAAATATATTGCTTAATTTCCAAGCATATGGAGATTTTCTGGTTATCTTTTTGTTTCTGATTTCTAACTTAATTGCTTTATGGTCAGAAAATTTTGATCAAGGGCGCCTGGGTGGTTCAGTGGGTTGGAGCCTCTACCTTCGGCTCAGGTCATGATCTCAGGGTCCTGGGATCGAGGCCCGCATCAGGCTCCCTGCTTGGCAAGGAACCTGTTTCCTCTTCTCTCTGCCTGCCTCTCAGCCTACTTGTAATCTCATTCTCTCTGTCAAATAAATAAATAAAATCTTAAAAAAAAAAAAAAGAAAATATTGATCAAGAAAATTGCCTACTTCTGTAAACTCTCCATGTGAGCTTTGAAAGGTTATTGAGTGTATGTGTGTGTGTGTATACATATACATACATGTATATGCATAATATACATATATGTACATATGCATTGATTAATTTTATTAATTGTGTTCAATATTTTGTATTTATACTGATTTTTAATTTTTGGTTGACTTCTTATATCATTTGCTTAGAGATGTATATTAAGACTTTCCACTGTGGATTTATCTATGTCTCCTGGTAGCTTGGCTAGTTTTTGCTATTTGTATTCAAAAGCTATGTTATTTGGTTTCTACATTTTATTTTAAAGATTTTATTTATTTAAGGAGAGCGAATAAGCAAGGGAGAGGGGCAGAGAGAATCTCAAGCAGACTCCTCGCTGAGCACAGAGCCCAACATGGGGCTTGATCCTAAAACTCTGAGATCATGACCTGAGCTGAATTCAGGAGTCAGATGCTTAACCAACTGAGTCACCCAGGTGCCCCTGGGTCAAACATATTAAAATTGTTATACTTTCCTGGTGAACTGGATCATTACTAGGAGGTGACCTATTTATAGCTAAGCAATAATTGAAATTTTGCCTTAATATCTTAACTAGTAATAATATGGCTATACCATCTCCTGCTTATTGGCTTCATAATATATACTTTCCTATTATTTTCTTTCTTCCTATCTGCTTATATTTTAGATCTCTTTCTTGTTTCTGACAATCACTATCTTTTAATTGTACCATGTAGTCCATTCAAATTTAATGTGCTTACTAATACATTTAGATTTAAGTTTCTGGTTTTTATTGTTTTCTTTGTCCTTGTTCTGAGTATCTTTTTTTCCTCATCTGTATTTTTTATCTGTTCGCTCAAAATGTAAGGACTCTTTTGCTGTTCTTTTAGTTGTTACCCTAGAGTTTACAGCATGACTCAGCACATTAACTTTTATTGTCTTCCCAGTCAGGAACCTTCTTAATCTATGGTATCTAACCATTGATTTGTATCCAGGATCTGCTGCTATGGCCCTGCTTTCAAAAAAACAAAACAAAACAAAAAAATTAGGGCATATAAAGGTTGATGTTTGTTTTTACTTATTTAATTGTAATTGATTGATTTCATATCTCATTTTTATTTTTATTATAATCATGGTATACATCCATTATAAAAGTAGTCAACCAGCATGCCCCTTTTATTCTTGTACTTCCTTTTCTTCCCCTTCCTTCCATCATATTGAACTACCATCAACAACTTGGAGTACATCTATCAGAGGTTTTTTTCAGTATAAAAACCTATATATGTGGTATTTGTACATCTTTAAATTTATTAATACATGCTTATATATGCACATGCATATATATACACATACCCACATTTATTTATTTAATTTATTTTTTCACTGTATCTAGCTTTGAGCCTCTGTGTTGGGAGGGAGGGGTGTTTGCGTGGGTATCATTTTTATGATCTCACTGTTTTTTTTGTTTTTTTTGTTTTTTTTGTTTTTTTTTTTTGTTTTTTTTTTTTATTCATTTGACACAGAGAGAGAGAGATTANGGAGAGATTACAAGTAGGCAGAGAGGCAGGCGGGGAGAGAGGAGAGAGGAGGAAGCAGGCTCCCTGCTGAGCAGAGAGCCTGATGTGGGCCTCGATCCCAGGACCCTGGGATCATGACCTGAGCCGAAGGCAGCGGCTTTAACCCACTGAGCCACCCAGGCGCCCATGATCTCACTGTTTTTTTAAAGACAGATACAGCTGCAACTTTATGCTAAGAAAAAGAAAGAATAAAGGTTATCTACGTCTGTGTATATGGTAGATGCTTAATAAATGCTGAATTGAACAAAACAAAATCTGCATAATATTACAGAGTAGAGATCTATTTAGATTTTCCCCTTTATTTAGATATTGTGCTATTAATGATACCGAAGCTATTTCCATTACTGAGCAATTCATGTACTGCCCCAGCATCCTTGTGCAAGGAGATCTATAGGTTAGACTTCCTGCCATGGCATAATTTGGATCATTAGGAAGTCCATATATCATTTCTCCAAATGTGAAATTGCCCACCAAAAAGTTCAACTAGAAGTTTTACTATGGAAGAAAGGGGTCAGAAATGGATTAATGTGTATGTATAAATTTAGAATAGCATAGAAAAGGCATGAGGAAGGAGTGGGGAAAATATCAATTATTCAGTTTGTTGGTGTCATGTCACTGAACTGGGGAAGTCTTTAGTAAGTGCTACCAAATCTAGAAATTAACCAGGGAAAACATTGATAAATTTGGTCATGTAAAATATATAATTTTATATTTAAACATTTATAAACCAGACAAAAAAGACAAGAAAGCCACACATTGGGAAAAGCACTGTAACAAATATGACAAAGAACTGATTTCTTTAGTATCCAAAGAGATATTTTAAATCACTGAGGAAAAAAACCAAGCAAAAACAGTTCAAGGCACAATAGGCAAATCGTAACTGCTTTCCATTTTCTGTTTTTACAACGTGCTAAAAACAGAATGTGCTAGCTACCTTAAGTACAAGTTCTTGTTTAATTCTGGAAGAACTCTATGATAGAGGTATTATTATTATTATTCACATTTTGCAGACCAGAAATGTTGGCGCAGATTGATTAAATCACTTTCCTTAGCTTATTAGAGATGGAGCCTGAACTCAATCCAATGTCAGTATGCTTAAAATTTTGTTTTCTTAAGCACTTTTCCACATAGTGGCACCTCATGAAGAAATAAACTAGAAATCACCTGAGAAACCAATTAAAATGATGAACATGCATATTAAAAGGTGTTTAAATTTGCTTATAATTTTAAAAAGTAAGAAATTTAAAACACACGTACCTCTGTGGGCAAAGATTAAAAACACTGATAACAGTCTATTACAAGAGGGTGAGGTGACTGTGTTTTTCTTAGACTCTTCATGGAATTGTGGTTATTTACAAGACAAAACAAAATCTCTCTCAGCCTCAATTTGTTCATGTATAAAATGGGGGTAATCTTTACTCAGAAGAATTATGATGACCATCACATTAATAATACGAAAAATATTAGCACAGTGGCACATATTAAGTACCCAGCAGCTATTATATGTTAATACCCTTCAATCCCCCTACGTATACACACACGCACACACACACACACACACACACACACACACACACACCCCAGAAAACAAAGACAAAGAGACAAATCTCTTTGTATTCCTAGCACAAGGCCAAGGGTCAATAGACAATCACGTAAGTGAAGCTAAAGACCAGGAAAAAGAAGGACCCTAGGCTCTCCGCAGGACATGGGATTTACAGATCATTTTCTAGGACCATGTAAGGATTTCCACTGTTTGTTCAATTCTACATCCCATGTTCTAGATCTCCATTTGCACACAAGTCAAAGGAGGCAATGGATATGCTGAAAAGACCCAGGGGCTCCATGAAAATAACATGTGGTCACATAACCTGTGTTTTCTTTGGGTTGGGGGTGTAATGGTTTATAGTCAAATGACTCCACCCCGTTTCAGGGCACTGGTAACCTTCTAGAGCCAATGAGTCTGAAAATTCTAAAAATAAATAATTAGAAAACACAAAAGTTAGGATGGGTGCCTGGGTAGCTCAGTCAGTTTAGTGTGGGACTCTTGATTTCGGCTCAGGTCATGATCTCAAGGTTTTGAGATCGAGCCCCAACAGGGGGCTCCGTGCTGAGTGTGGAGTCTCCTTGAGATTCTCTCTCTCCCTCTCCCTCTGCCCCTCCACTCCCACCCCCAACTTGTGCACTCTCTCTCTTGAAAAAAAAAAAAAAAGAGAAAACAAAAAAAGCACCAGAGTGCCTTAATAACATCCTCCCTTTTCTAAATGTTTACTGGCAACCATGTCTTCTCCGAGAGAATCGTTGACTTTGAAGTGACCTCACTAACCTTTCGTTTTGAAGATCTTCATGCACGGAGCCATCATGACCACACTGTAGTTTTTCTTTGCTTATGGGAGCCACAGTCTTCCCTTAAAGACTGTCAGTTCCAGGAGGGCAGTCACCAGGACTGTGACACATTGGGTGGTGTTTGGTCTTGGGACCTTCCCCTCAGGACCTCAGTGATGTTTTTGCCATCTCCATCTTGGCAGACCTTCCTATCCAGGTTTTTAGAGAGATTTCTGAAGTAGACCTTTTTCATTTGTGTAACTAAGAAATAAACATGGCAAGATGAATACGTAGCCACTCTAGAGCATCAGAGAAGATGACATTGATGTGCTTTGTCTGCAGCACGTTTAACTGGACGGTCCCGTTCCTCTCGTTCCTGGCCTGTCTGATCCTGGCAGTGGCCACCATCACTTTGTATTTTATTCCACTCCGGTACATCATTTTAATCTGGGGTAAGTCTCACATGGTCCTTTTTCCAGTGGTCAATTTCAGGTAAGAACCACTGACTCATTTGTCAAGTGCAACTATAAACTTTAAATGTACTCTTGTTGGCAATTAAACATAAGATTAAGGAAGGAATTTTGGGAACAAAAACTTCCAGGACCTCCCTGAAAAGACCAGTTGCCTGAACGATCAGCAGAGATATTTATAGGCCTCGTGTATAATTGCAATCAAATAAAAATGTGATTGTGCATGAGATTTCCCTTTGGGCTTTTGTAGTCATAAATACTCTTGAATAATATATTGCGGTGGCCCGGTAACTTTCAGGAAACACTGTTATTCCAACCGTGAGCAAACACCTGCATCTCGCCCTTTATATTATGTAAAAGTGGATCTGGCCCCTGCCAGGGTGCTTCTGACACTCCATCTCTCCTGGAGGAAAAATAATCCAACCCTGTACTTAAATCCAGAAGTGGTAGAGAGGAAAGGAGGTGGTTACTCCCAAACCAGTGCCTGAAAGAAGAGGAAGCCATAATTTAGCAGGGTAAATGGTGTGCCTATATAAAGGTTAGCTGCTTAAAAAAAAAGTAGAAACAAAAATCACAAACTCAAAATAAACGGCATGACTTGATTTACTACTCAATCCAGCAGTTGGACAAAAGACAAGCAGCTTTGTGAATATTTGTGTCTGTGGTTGGGTGGGCTCTGGGTTGATAGAAGGAGCATGCATTGCAGTGAATTAATTGCTAGAGAAGCAGTCAACCCTTTTCCCTAAGAGTCTGCCAGTCATAGTTTTCCATTCCTTGGCTCTTATGACTACTGCTGAGTTCTCAACCATAGCCACCCCCTTCTATGGATCCTCGGATGTTAAGGTGTTCAGAGAAGTTACCAGGTACAGGTGATTGCATTAAGATGTATTCATCTTTAAGCAAGAGCTGAGAGCTTGCAAATGTCAGATACAAGCTACAACCTTTCTAAAACCATTAAATGTAGACCTTTTCAAAGAGAACCCATAGGAGTAGAATCCTGCTGACGAGGAAAGCCAAATGTAGATATTCTGAATTGGGAAAAGTCACCGGAAAAAAAAATAGAATAACTCATAAAACTTCAGAAGTGGAATGATTTTGAGAGAGCATAAGCCACTGGTTCTCTGTTTCGTCCAGGAAGCAAAAATCCCATATAAAGAAGTATCTCTCTTTTACAGCAAGAGAGCCTGAGAAAAGAAAAACATATTCTATTTTCCCTCTTTAGGGGTCTGTTTTGAGCCCTGATGACCCTCACTCTTGGCAAAAGTCTTCTATCCATACTTAGTTTTTGTTTGCTTCTCTGTTCTGCAACAATGCTAGCACACTGGTCCATAGACTCTTAGAGAACATGAAGCTCTTCAGGGTCCACTGATCAAGAAGAAACATTTTAGGGCGCCTGGGTGGCTCAGTGGGTTAAAGCCTCTGCTTTCGGCTCAGGTCATGACCTCAGGGTCCTGGGATCGAGGCCCGCATCGGGCTCTCTGCTCAGCAGGGAGCCTGCTTCCCCCTCTCTCTCTGCCTGCCTCTCTGCCTACTTGTGATCTCTCTCTCTCTGTGTCAAATAAATAAATAAAATCTTTAAAAAAAAAAGAAGAAGAAACATTTTATAAAAGTATTTCCTTGAATACCTTATAGGTACTAAATGTTATCTACATAGACTGAATAACCTCAGTCTTTCTTAATTGTTTTTCATTAAGAATTAGCTTGCAAATCAATTTACTGATCACATTTAAAAAAACAGATCTTAAAGCTGTTGTCTGACCCTAATCAGAAAGTGATTCAAAATTACTATAATTGTTTGGCCAATATTTTGTTCATTTTTAAGCTGGTGTAAATTGACTGCATGGTCAGCTTGTCAAACACTGTTTCTCAGGATCTCCTCATCATTCTGGTACATACCTGACTTGCTTTTCTGCATCTTTCCCTCGACAAAGAAGACTATAGTACATTTCCTCCTTTGATCATCAGTTTTGGAATTCCAGTCCCTCTTTCTGTTTATCCCAAATTGCTTTGACTTTTGATCATATCCTCCAAGATCTTGGCAGCTTTCCAACACCAACTTTTTGCATCTCATTAATGAGCTATTGCTCTATTATTGTTCAGCTTATGGATGAAATTATTAAATAGCATGGAGTTTATTATGTTCCCCTGAGCTGACAGTAACCCTTTGAGCTTTGTCTTCTGTGTCTGGTTCTTTAGTTGTATATTCTGGACAGGGGCTTATAGTTTATTGATGAGCTCACCATATATAATATAGTCAAAAGCCTTGACAATCAACACATGATCTATTGCCTCATTGAGTAAAGCCTGCCATGCCATCCTGCAATATACTCAGCAATTCTGTAAGGACATCATTTCCAAGACAAATTAGTTATTAGGTACATGGACCCAGGACATTCCTTTGCACATCTCCTGTATGATTTTATTCTTGGCAGAGATTTTCTCATGTAGAAGATGACTTCGTATGTCTTCCATTTCTACTGTTCCTTTAACTTTATTAAGGATCAGAAGATTGTTTCTTATTCTGAGTTACTTACTTATTTTCATTGAGTCCTTAAAGTGGTGAGTTAAGATCCTAAGATTTTTTTTCCTTTGGTCCACCTTTTTTAACCCTTTGAAACAAAGTAACTCAACTGTATGTTCTATATTTCCAGATTCTATACAGCCAAATAATATTTTTGTAGAAATACTTATTATGTGCCAGGATTATTTAACATAAGCCTCTGAAAAGCAGCCTAACTTCATAATGGCCATAAGAAATATTCCTTGACTCACCAACTTCGTTGTAAAGTTTTGAAGGGTGAGACATTTTTCGTTCCTCTTTAACCTGTAATTCCCAGGGAAGCTACATATAGGTAGTAGATCTTTAGCAAGTATTTGACAAATATTTCATGTGTCTGCATGTTTCATACCTGTGATTTACAGGGACGGCATTTCTTTTGAGCCCACCACCCACCTCTCTTGTGTGGGAGTATAGATTTTGAAAATGGTGTGGAAAGTGGCTTAAGAGGGATATTTGACATTTTCTGAAGGAAACCATATCTACTGAATTTTGATCACCTATTTGATGTATTTCTGGAAGGCAAGGCACTTCTTAGGATTAGATCCCATGGGGTTTTCTGCCCCTTTTGAGAGGTTTCCCATATTCGTTTCATTCCGTTCTTCACCATCCATACTTCAGTTCTGGTCTGGGGTACTTCTGTCATTCCAAGGTAGATAGGAACTCCCCAGGCTAGATTTTGAACTTCTTGAAAAGAAGACCCATGACTTATTTAACTTTGTATCTCCATGTGACAACACAGTGTCTTTCATGTGGCAAGCACTTACTGTTTGATACATGAGCAAGCAAGGACCCTCTACCCCATCTCCATACTCCCACCAATGTACTGAGTCAGGGCTGCATGCTACGCACTCATACAAGTATTTGAAAAATAGTGTTATATTCTGTTTCAAGTGTTTATTCACCTGTGGCCATATGTGCCAAGCAGTTGTACAATTTTTTCAACTTTCTCCAAGATATATATATATTTTGTACTGGATTGTTCATTCCACTCCCCTGATTGGTTCAGTCTGTGATCTGGGACCATTAAATGATAGTGTCTTTGCCAAATGTTACCCCTTGGTATTTGGATCCTACTCCTTTGGGTGTGCTGAAAAATTAAGATTCACAGCAGATAGGCCCTCTGCCTATCTGTATTTAGGTTAAACATATCTAAAGGCACATCTGTGAAGCTGATAAAGGTATTTCCAAACTTGGGTGTGTGTGGTCACATGCCTAATAGTATAATCCCTTTGTTTTTTTGACTTGTTGACATCTCCGGTAACGTGGTAGCCCGCCTCATTGTTACGGAACTCCAGATCACAGAATCCTTGTGCTTAAGTTCTCCAATGTGATTCTCCCACCAACCTAGGAATCTATATAGGGCAAGTCTTTATTACAGATTTTGATGTAAGAAATCTGAGGCACAGGAAGGTCAAGTGGTTTGCCTGAAACCACACAGCTGATGCCTGGTGACGCCAGAGCTGGGGCCCAGCTATTCCTGTTCCATAGCCCTTGTTCCTTACCCTGTTACCCCTTACTGCAAACCCAAGAGGACATGAGCCCCTGTGGACACTTGGTCTCACACAGCAGATAATATTGTAGAATTACTGACATTTGACAACATTAAAAAAAAAAAAATAAGGTGCGCTTTTGAAACATGCAATCGGAGTGCCTTATAATTTTGATTCTCACGAAGTTTTTCAGACAATCTCAGTTCATTGTGGGCTACTTTTGCCCTTATTGGTGCATTTGTGCTACTGTGCAGGTTTATAATCTTCTCAGTGACTAAGAATGCAGTGTTTTGATCCGCTGTGAGATTATCCCTGCCTTGCTGTTCATTGTAAAGACTCCAGATGCGCACACTATATATAATTAACAATAGAAGATATATCTTTTCTCAATAAGTCTTTGTCTCCCTTCATCATTTTGCCTTGTCTGTTTTCTTTTGCCAAAAAGCCCATGCTACAATTAAGTGTCTTTAGAATAACACAGTGAGAGTATTTTAGTTTAAAGGAACACTGGGGGAAATTTTAGCTAGAAACATGAAGCTTGCTGTGGGGGGTAGAGGCAAGAAAGGGAGAGTGCAGCTTTGACCTGAGAGAACAAGATCATTTGCACAAGGAGCCTTCCCCAGCCCAACTCCTGGGCCACCATTTTACTCACAAACAATGGCCGGCTCCCATTTGCAAAGCAGATGTAAATGTGACCCTCCAAGGAAACGACTGAGGTTGGCACTGTGTCAGATAGAATACCACTCAGGAAGTTCTATCCTTAGATGAAAGCAAAATAATATTTAATGAAGAAAAATATCAAAGCTCTTATGGGCTGGGGACCGTCAAACAGTTAACTGTTACCTTGGCTTTGAGGGAAGTGTCAGTCAGGGTTCATCTATGGTGAGAATTCATTCAGCGTTACTGGGATTGACCAGGACTTCAGATATGATCCTCGCTAAACAAGCACTCGGTGCCAGAACTTCAGAAGCCCACCACCTTAGTCTTTCTGCTTGGAAAACTCAGCATGAGAAAAAGTTGGCCTTTGGTGGAAAGACAACAGCTCCTGAGCTCTTACCAGCAGCTCGGAGGAACAGAAGAGAAGACACAGAGGTGGCTGAGAGGTGCATCTCTCTGGAGAGGAATCCCCAGGTGGAGCTTGCCCGGGGCATGCCCGCACACCCAAGGTGCAGCCATCAAAGACACTTAAAGGGTTGAACCTCCTCTAATTACCACTGTCCCTGTCCTAAATTAGCAGGGACTCCATTGACTAGACAAACCCACGCACCAGGGTCACAGTCCATAAATTAAGTTAGCAGCCATAGTAAGATAATTTCCAGTAATAACTTTTCACAGTTTCCTACAGCATCAAAGTACAATCAACATGTCAAGTTCTGTTCTGCGCGAGAAAAGAGAAACCTGTGAAAATGAGCTGGAGTGGGGGAGAGAGATTTCTGCAGTTTCTTTTTAACAACAAAAAAGCGACTCTCCCCCCTCCACTTCCCAGTGCTACATTTGGTCCAGAGCCCCCAAGCAGAGACTTGTTGGGGCTAATGAAGGCCTTTTCCCATCTGGGATGTTTGTTTCCCTAGCAGAGAAGGCTGTTAATCAGCGGAGTCCAAAAAAGCCAATGAGCTCCACAGTTTTCCTGTGTGTTTCTGCCGCCTTGCTGCTGGGATTGTAATGGGATTTTCACAGTTGAAGAAGGCAGAGCTCCTGCCCTACAGAACCACCCCCACCCCTCCTTCCTTCCAGAAAAGGCATTTGTGAATGATTCCACATGACAACGACGTGTGTGTGTGACTGGAGGTCTAGTAATTGTTTTACACTAATTTTTACTTGTGAATCTTCCCCTCCCCCCAGTCAGGAGAGTTTTTAAAGACGGATGATAGATGATAGATAGATAGATAGATAGATAGAGCGATCGATAGATAGACAAACAAAGATATCTCCCTGTGTTTCTATTTTTCAGGCATAAATAAATTTACCAAGAAGCTTCGAAATCCCTATGCCATCGACAATAATGAGCTGCTAGACTTCCTCTCCAGGGTACCGTCTGATGTTCAAAAGGTATGTAATGAATGGTCACTACCAATGGGAGCCCCAGCACTGATGTCTGGCCAACCCAAGAGCCAGAGTAGCACAGAGCAGGGCTTGTGTAATTGAGATAACGAATCAGAAAATCCTTAAAGTGGCCTGGCTTGCAGGGAGGTGGCAGGAAAACCTTTGTCCGGAGCATGAGATGATTATGGAAAATTACCCCAAAGAAAGGGCTACTTAAGAATGACCTGGAACCCATACAGCGTGGATATAGTGTGTTGGTGTTTGTCTGTTTTTTGATCGCTTGCCTCCCCGAAGAGGGTAAGATGGGCTTAGTGAGTGGGCAAGTGGGACATCCCAACCTAGGGGAGGATTGCTTATTTTCCTCCTCTTCCGGATGGCAGGCATTTTAGGGGAAATAGGGGACAAGCAGATTATTCTCTTTTATTCTTGCTTGCTCCGATTACGTCCTAGGCTTCCCTCTATCCCTTCCCCTCTGAAGACTTAGGGATGCCGAGGGCAGAGCTCCCACCCACTCTCATACACATAGAGGCAGAGATGGGGTGAAATAACTGGAGATCGATCAGAAGTATTATTCACAGGTAATGGTCACTTAGTCCAGCCGCATCTGGTCTCCGTGGATGCGTAGAGATTAAACCAGGCAACAATACCAGAAAGTCCTGTAGAGTAGCCTGAGCCAGTCCCCTGCAGATCAGGCAGCCATAAATCCAGGGGAAGGAGGGCAGGCAATGATTTCTCTAAAGGAGAATAGAGATCACAGAAGGAGTAGATGGGGAGACCATGGTGTGAGATATCAACACGATGATCAAAGACACAGCCGTTTATTATCTCAGAGAATCCAAATCAAGTATCGATTTTCATCCTTGGGCCACTGTCACAGAAATGGCTCCCAGCACTCTTGTGCAGACAGCAGAGACTCGGGGCTAAAAAGACCTCCAGTTTCCTTCCCCTTCACTCTGAGTTCTCGAGATGAAAATATACTCCATGACACTGTTTTTCTTTAACCTCCATTATGTGATATAATTAGCTATTACATGCATTCTATGAATATGAGGTTCCTCGTTAACATTTTCATTACATGATTATAAAATAGAAACCTGGCCCCTGTTTGTTTTGCATTGAAGATTGACAGGTATGTCATCCCCTGCTCCCCAAGGGGAACTTCACCAAACACTCTAAGGAAAGGGTGCTTTTTTGCATGTATCCACTTTTGACAAAGTATTGCTCAACATATGTGATAGGGCATGGTGTCCTTGGGGAGTTTGGCACAAATGCTAAAAACCAGTGGGCACATGTGCTCTGTAATACAATACTTTAAATGAAGCCATTCCACCATCAGCCAATCAGAACCCACACACCAAAGCAATGAGATTGAGTTGCGTCACTTGAGTTGCAATGTAAGTTCATCTCTGCGTCCTCGAAGAACGAAGAAAGGAAATCACCATCCAGCACAGCCCACCACAAGGACTGTCTGTACGTAGTCCAGGCACCAGCCCTCTGAGCAGCCTTCCGATTGGAGTCGACGTGAATACAGAGGGACACTATGGAAGAACATTCTAGGAAGATATACAGTTTGCTGGTAGGATCCTCCGTGTATCACCAAGAGCACTTTCGAATAACACAATAGACAGTTTGCCACTGGGGACTCCCCAAGGGCTCAGATTTATCACAGATGTTTTAGCCATTACATTGTAAATGCAATTCATTTTTTAAGAGAAATCTATTTAACTCTGTGGCTAGTATCAATTTCAACATTTTTTCTCTCTCTCTGGCAACGCAAATGTATATAATTTACAGAGAGTTTTTTTCCCCAAGACTTTAGATAATTTTAAATGAATATTTCTTAGTAAGTTTTGCTGTATCATATAGTAAGACAAACATTTCCCAAGAGGCAGTTATTAAGCGTACTTGTGGTTGAAAACGGGCACACAAGAAACTAAAATTATCTGGCAGTCCCGAGAGCAGGTAGAAACCCATGCATCTCATTAGAAAAATCTGCTTTTAATATTTTTGGTCTCAAGAAATGATGCATGACTTCTCAAATCCTTCCTGCAATTAATCCCTCCATGTTCCTGTGTTTAGAAAATGATTCATTACCTTTGAACCTCCCTTCCTTTGCCTCAGTCTGTCCTTGGGGAGCCATTAACACACACTGTGGTGAGCTAGGGTTACCTAACCGCCGGGCCCGTCTGTTTGTTTTCACAGGTGCAGTATGCAGAATTGAAACTCTGCAGCAGCCAGAGCCCCCTTCGGAAGAAGCGCAGCGCTCTCTAGGACTCACGCCAACCTTGGACACCAGTGCCCAATTCCATGTCGGGTTGATTAGACCAACACTATCTCTGTTTCCAAGGTGGTAGCCATGGTGTCATTCTGGAATGCGTGCTGCGTGGAGCCCTCCCTGTGCTCTCCCTGCTTCTCCAAATGCGTCGATGCACACACATGTGCTCACATCCACACGCATGGGTGTGCTAGTTGCTTAGCGGCTCAGCCCATCAGAAGGAGACAATCAAGTGACCATGAAAGACTGAGGTCCCGTCTCAGATAGGAGATAAAGCAAGGTGGCCAGGGGTCTAAACAGCCTTTTTGAGAATGGCTGGGAGACCACCTGGATGCAAGAGTGATTCTGAACGTTTTTTCCTACCTCCAACAGATTCTCCTTAAGATTCAGTTATTTCCACTCCTGTTCGTGCACTCCTTGCTGATTATTGGGCATGTGAGTCGGTCTCCTTCTCTGAGTTCACAGGTCTCTAGTAGTAGCCAATCATCTCCCCAACTAGTGTCTAGTGTCTCTTAGAAGTAGATTTTTTAATAATTACCGGGAGTAGCCCAACCTTTGGGCATCCTTCCGCCATGATTACTGAAGACGTGTGTGTACAGTGGCAGTCAGCTCTGCGGTGCTGGACACCAGCTGGTGTCGTGGTCCTTCATGGGCAGTGGAAGCCCTGGGAAGGTCCAAAAGGACCACACATCCAAAAAGTGAAGCTTTCATGAGAATATTTGGTTGCCTTACAAACGCGATGTCTTCCGACTTGACTTATTTCCAGAATAAAATGTCAACATTAGAGCTTCATAGAGAGGATGAATGAATGAATGAATTCTGAGAGTACTTAGGAAAATGGATGAAGGTGGAGGAGCAAGGGACTAACTAATGACTATGGCTGCTTCACCTGATTGTCATAGTCACTGTATTTGCCCGCATTTTTGAGCAGAAAGGAAAAATAACACAGCCATCCAAGTTGACCTTTTATTCCCTAGCAAGTTAAGCTACACATAATGCACATATATGTCAGAACCCCATTCCTAGAAAAGCACCACACCAAGGTCCTCTTGAATAGCTGATTCTAGCAGACCCCACCATTTCATAGTTACGCCCCTCAGTAAAAACTCCGATTTTATGCATATATATAAAATGCACGCAAATATCCTTCTGCTCAAATGATATTTAAGTTGTAAAGACTGTATTTTGTTGACACATACTTTGTGCAGTTTTATATATATAATATATAGACGTGTGTGTGTGTATTGTAAAGAAAAGTTGAGGTAAAAAGACCTGACTTAATAGCGAGTTTTACTATTTTTTTTTCTCTCTGGGTTGTAATTTAATAATCTTCAAACAAAATGTTTGTGAAAAATGCCCAAGATTCTAAACCTTATCATCCCGTGTCTGTTTTTCTTCATATTATCTCTTCCTGGGTTTCTTTCTGGCTGAGCCAGATTTCTGCATGATTTGATTTGCTTCAAGTTAATGAAGCTGGCTGGAAAAGGACTTGCAGAAATTATAAAAGCTCCAGTAAATCTCTTAGTTGTTCATACAATAGATACCCAAGAACCTCTTTTGTTAAACCAGTTACTCAATCTTCTGTGTAAACAATGCCTCATTGTCTCACTCCCAACTATCATGTAGTTTATCACAGTCTGTCATTTTGTAACGACCTCAGTCAGACATTTTTAAACAGACATGTGAGATCTGATCAGTCATTTGAATGAAAACTTTCAGCAGCAAAATAACCCCTTATTTATTTAAAAGTGGAACCGATACTTCATTGTTGTTCTTTTGCTATACAATTTCAAAATGAAATAATTTGTCCAACAAGAAGGGATCATTAGTTAGACTTATTCCCTCTGCAGCCCAGTGGGAATTCTGAGCATTAAGTTTAGGACACAGACAGCAGCTGGGCTACCAAGAGCAGGACTGAATCAACCTTTAATAAACTGTAAGTGGGAAACAATTGTTAATTGATTAAGTAGACTTTGAACGTTAAAGATGTTCGTTGTAAGGGAAAGGTGAAGATTTATTCAAGTGATCAAACTCATATGACATTCCAGAATGCTCTTTAGATAAAATTTATGGATTGTGGATTCACAGTATGATAATTAAAGATAATTCAGTAGGAATGTTGAACTTTAGCCAAGCTCTCCTGGTTCTTTTCTCAAACCTCACACTCCCATTTCCAGCTCTGTCTGGATGTCTTATAGGGCTCTCTACCTCAGTGGGTCAGAAACTCAGTTATCTCTTCCTCCGTGTCTTTAGGACCCTTTAACCCATACTCTCCTTCAAGCTTCCTTATTTCCCTTACTGGCGCTGGCATCTTATGGGCTGGGAGATACTGGGCATCCCCTTTTCTGTTCCTCATGTTTTCTTTTCCCCCCACCTCCCAACCCATGAATTTGTAGATCCAGTGTTGCCTTGTTATCTTGTTCATTTCTATCTTGTCCATTTCTGATCACCACCTCCTAAGCCAAGGCCTCCAACACCTCTTACGAGACATGGCGATGGTGCCAATTACATTACGCCAGATTAATCCTCATTCCAACTATTCTTTTCACGAGGAATACTTTCTCGCAAGTTTCTGTTCAAATAAATTCTGCCCTCTTTTAAAATTTTCAGAAGTTTCCTTCCATAAATGGGATTTCTTTCGATTCCTTGGCTGAATTAGATTCCACCCTTCTCTCTTGCACCGCCTACATCTTTCATATTTTTCTGGCATTTGCCATATTCTGCTATAGCTCATCGTTACCAGAAGCTTTGACTCCCTCTGTCCATCACTAGCACCTAATAGACACTCAGGAAATACATGATTAATTGATTGCATCTTAGTCAACTTTTCTTCTCTGCCTTTCATGTATACAGAGGGCTGAGACAAGTAGATTAGGGTAGTCTGTCAGAGGAAATAATTTCTTGTATTAAGCATACAGCTTATATTGTGTGGTATTATCATAAGCTTTGGCCATGTCAACTATAAACTTTACAGTGATATCTTATATTGGAGAATTCATTAACTATGTATCACAGGAAAATATATTTGTGCATGGTAAAACAAAACAAAACAAAATACCATTGATTTTTCTTTTTGTCATTTATCATTTAATGAGCATATATGGAACACTTATGATCTACCTGAACAAAACAAACTGCATTCCCTTGGTAAAGCCAGACATGAAACAGATACTTTTGAAAACTGGTGTGACATTTGCAGATTCCAGTTTTAAAAGAATATTCTGGCTGAAGTGGGTAGACCAGCAATAATGAATGCTCAAAGAAGAGCTAATTTAAATAATCTTGATAAATTGATGGTCACCTGGACCTTCGAATAGTGTCAGTGAAAAAATCTACAGGTGAAATCGTGAGATGGTTAGGAGGAAAAATGATCAGGACTTCTCAGTAGCTTGACTAAGGGGTGAGGGGAGAGAATAGAATTCAAGATGACACTCAGTGTTCTCATCTTTGGATCCAGGAAGATGGTATGGTGTTTGCTAAGAGAAAATTATAGAAGAATCCATGAGAGGAACAGATGAGCTCAGTTTTAGATGATGTTGAATTTGTGGTACCCAAAAAGCCTTTAAATGGGGATCTCAAAGAGGTAACAATATATGGTTATAGAGCTGAGAAAAGAAACACACTATACTTGAAGGAGATATACATAAGGTCCAACATTCATAGAAATGATTGAAGCCAAATACTTCAAGAAATGACTCCACACTCAAAAAAGTTCTGTAAAGACGAGTCAGCTAAGGCTAAATAGAAATATTAAATAAAGAGAAAAGCATTAAGCATATACTGTCATAGAATTCAGTTGGTAGAGTGTGTTTCAAGAAAACGGGTGTGGTCTCTAGTGCTAAATACCACTGACATCACATCAGTTGAGGATAGCATAATGACCTTTATTTAATGGCATGGCAACTTCTGGGGATCTTGGCAATGAGTCATTTCTGTAGAGTGGTGGAAAGGACACCAGATTTGGGTTGAGAAATGAGTGGACCTAGGAAAATGGAAACCACATGGAGGTATCTCTTGAAAAATTCCACTAGAAGGAGAGGAGCGAATGCACAAGAACTCAGAATGGAAGAAGGTGCCTGGATTTATTAGGGGAAAAAAGTAGATGTGCCATGAACTCACTGTGCACCTGTTAGAAATAAAAAAATTCTTCAGGAGTATGAGATGGAATGATCGGTATCGTCATTTAAAACTGTGCTCTGTCAAAACCCCCTCTCTTTTAGTGTAGTAATAATCTAACTTTTATGGGAGTAAAGTGGCTGGGAAATCAAAATAGAGTATCTTCTGAAAATATTATGAGTAGTCAATTGAATCATTAGATGAATGTGGAAAGGTGACATCTAAAGAATGGCTTAAAGCACATTACTTCTTTATGTTGGTCTTCTTGTAGAAAGCCTGCCCTTCTCTTCTGGCATGTTAATGTAGTGATTTACATGGGGAAAATGGATAGTCAAGCACAGAAGAATAGCTAGCATTTTAGAGCATTTATTCAATTCCAGGCACTTCCTAAGTGCTTTAGATGTAATAGCTCATTTAACTAACAACAAAACTATGAAATTCCTCTAAATATTTTTGGAAAAAATAACCAATTTCATTCAAACTCTTCCAGAAAATATTTTAAAAAAAGGAAAAACGTAACACTTTTCTATATATTTTATGAAGCCAGTATAATCCTCATTCCAAAATCCAACAAGGTGATACAAGGTTGGAAAATTACTTACCAGAATCCCTTATGAATATAGATATAAAATTATGAATGATATGTAAGCTTCTACACTAAAAACATGATTGAGAGAAAGAAGATAAATAAATGTAGGGTTTCGTGGATTAGAAGATTCAATATATTAAGATGTCAAGAGATTAAATGTAAGCCCAATAAAAATTATGTTTTATTTTACAGAAATTAATCAGCTGGTTCTAAAATGTACATGAAAATGCAAGAATCCAAGAATAGTCCAAGCAATCTTGCAGATGATTAACACTGGCAAATAGCGAGATGTATTATAAAGTTCTTGTAACTAGACAATGTGCTATGGGCACAAGCATAGACAGATTAAAGAACTAGAAAAGACTGGAAGGACACCCACATGTATTTGGTAACCTGTGATCTAATTTATGTCAAAGGTGACATATTTTCAGTGTGGGGACAGGATGCAGTGGAGGGAAAAAAAACCTTTTGAAAAATGACCCTGGGTCACTTAAGTATCCACATGGATAAAATAAATATTGACTCTTTCCTTATACTCACAAAAATCAATTCTTTGTGAATTACAGATCCAAAAGTAGAAGGCAAAGTAAAAGATTTCAGGAAAAGGAGGTAGGAAAATGTTTTCACGTCCATGTGATAAGCGAAGATTTTTTAAGCTGATAATAGGATGGTAATCATAATGAGAAAATAGTGATAAGAGATCACTAAACTTAATTTTTTACTCAAAAAGTATGGTTAAGAGAGTAAATGGGTAAGCCACAAAGTGAAAGAAAATATGCAATCTCTATATATAAACTGACAATTCTATCCAGAATACATAAAGATTTTCTACAATGAGAAGGCAGAAAACCCAGTAGAAAAAAGGGGCAAAAGACTTGAACAGGCATTTCACAGAAGAGCTTATCCAAATGGCCAGCAAACATAAAAAAGGCTCTCAGCATCACTAGTCATCAGGAAATGCAAACTGAAACCACAAAATGCACATAGCCAAACTGCACATAGCCAAAATGCCTAAAATGAATGAGTCAATATTAAGTGTTTTTAAGGATGTGGGAAACAAAAATCCTATATACCGTTAGTGGGAGAGAACATAAATTGGTACAACTGCTTTGAAAAACTTTCAGAAAAGCATCTATTAAAACTAACCAGATGCATACTGTATGACCCTTCCCCCAGCTTCATTCTTAGGTATATAACCAACAGAGTTGTGCATATATTCAATAAAAGACATGCCCAAGAATAGTTATCTCAGCACTACTTGTATAATTTTAAAAACAACAACTGTAAATAGTCATCAGTATCTGATATGATCAATTACTTGGGACTTTACAATGGAATACCATACAGAAATGAGAGGAAAAACTAAGGTTGCATGCAACAACATGGGTTTTTTGCAAATAATGTTCCACAAAAGAAACAAGACATTGCAAATACATGCAATGCAAGATTTCGTTTACATAAAGTTCAAAAACAGAAAAACACAATCTGTGGTGTTGCAAGTCAGAAGGTGGGGGTGGGGGGGGTGGAGGGTGCAGCCATAGTGAAATTCCTGGGATGATGTCAAGGTTTTGCCATTTTGGTCTGGATTCTAGTTACATCAAATTCTTAACTTTGTGAAATTCACTGAGCTGTAAATTTAGGACTTGTATAATTTTCTGCATGTTTATAAAAGGAAAGAAAGAAAAATTATGTAGCATGGCCATTTTATTCTTAATTTACAATTAAAGAAACTGAGGCTGATAACTGTTACTATTTTAAACATGAAAGAAGAACACTAATCCAAATAAACATTTTAAATTGTGTAAGAGTTGGGAATCATTTTAAATAACCCCATAGCAGACATTTCCTCAATAATCTCATTGTATTTGAATATTCAATGATGTCTTCACACAAATCAGTCACCATTTTAAAAAGATCTTCATTCCTAGGAGTACAAAAAGTGACTTCCTCTAACTGATCACCTACAGAAACATTAAAAAATTGCTCTATGTGAGCAAATTGGCCCTTGGCAACCTTAGGGTCTGAAGTGTTCCAGAAAGTTTTTTCTTTTGGGGCAGCTGGGTAGCTCAGTCAATTAAGCGTCCAACGCTTGGTTTCGGCTCAGGTCATGATCTCTGGGGTCGTGATCTCAGAGTGGTGAGATGGAGTTCCATGTTGGGTTCTTCACTCAGTGTGGAGTCTGCTTGGGATTCTTTTCTCCTCCTCCTTCCTCTCCCTCTGCTCCTCCCCCTACTCGTGCTTGCTCTATCTCTACTTCTCTCTCTCTCTCTCAAATAAATAAATAAATAAATAGATAAAATCTTTTTTAAAAAGTTTTATCTTTTTACAGGTTATACTTACATTCATTGAGCCTGGCAATGCACGTATTTAAGTTTTTGGGGAGTCAAAAGTTATACTGGGTTTTTCCACTGCACAGAGAGCCAGTGCTCCTAACACCCCCCCCCACTGCCTCATTTTTCAATGCTCAACTCTACATGCATACACGTATACTCCTAAATTTTTGTAAAATTTCATATATCTCTAAAAATCGATCTGTGGATTCCAGTTAAGAACCCGAGAACCTGTGTTTTCAGGCAAAACATTCAGAGTTTGCCTCCTGCTGCATTTGACACCTGCGGGTGGAGGATGTGTTTTTTTAGAAGCCCAATGTCAGTAGTCTGCTCAATGCCAGCATTCAATTCATTCATTATTCAAACCAGCTTTTTTCTGGGAAACGTTTTATTAGGCTAGTCTTTACAGCTGAGAAATCCTGAGATTTCAATTTGCTTTCCATTCCTTTAATTCATTACAATAATACATACAAGCTTCTCTTCTCCATGTATTTTCATTATCAGATCAAAGCAACTGGTTGGAAAAACAAAAACACATGGAATCATTTGTTTAACTGCATATGAATAGCTGGCATAAGTGATTTCATATGCATCTGCCAGATAAATTGTGATCTGCATAGTGGTAAAGGCCATGACTTTGGTTTTTTGTTTTTTTTGGTTTTGTTCTGTTTTGTTTTGTTTTTACCTCAAAAGATCCTCACAAGCTGGAGAAGTGATCCAGCAAAGAGAAGTTAACAGGGACAAGTAGAATGTTCCTTGTACAATGAAAGGAGACAGCAGGGTTTTTTTTCCTAAGTGAGGCATGAATCACCTGCGTTGTATGTCTGCTGCCTGTGGAACTGGGCCCAGGGAGAGAATGGGATTTGCCGAAGGACAGTCTGAACAAGTGGGACACAGAGTCTCTCTGACTTGGTGAAAGGGTCAGACAGCAGTGGTCAGTCTAGGGTTGTACAGAGAGCCATGATCCCGGGCAGAACCGAGCTCACACAGGGAGAGACACGGGCATGCGTTCTCTCCAACTCTGAAAGTTTTGCCCTGGGCTATGCTTATTGTAACCCCCAGGTTTAGCAACTTGTGCCCCAGGGGATGTGGAAGGGCAACCTAGCAGTGACTGATTAGGGAAGAAGCCCCTGATCAAGTAGGAATAGCATTTTGTCTTTTCATAATACAGTATATTCCATCTTAAAATTACCTAAAATATTTGTGTATATTTTTCTCTCTTTCAAATCATTAATAAAGATGCTAAAACAGCACATGACCTTGATTCCTTCCGCCCACTGACCATCTTTTCAACTAGATCCAGTAACATTTATCACTCTGACCGCCTTGAAAAACATAATTGTCAACCTGCCAGTGTGCCTTTTTTTCCAGCAAATTAAACTTAAAATTGGAGCTTTGTGAGATCCTGCTGTATCTTCTCCCACTTATTTTAAATAGCAAACAGATCATAGGATTATTTCTAGAGAACCACCCCCACTCACTATAATCAGGTTTAAGCTTCATAATTTATAGCTGTGTATTTGCTTGTTAAGACTCTGGACCCAGTTACAACCATCCCAGTCATGACCATTTATGGACGGTCACTTATAGTCAAAGCACTTTAATATCATAGTTTTAGTCTATTACAAAGATATTTTGCATAATTAACATGGTGTGTCTGGGCCGAAGGTTTTGATCTGTGCTCTGATCTTGATTTTACATGAACCACTTCAAAAGCGTCATGGTGGTGGTGGGGGAAGTGGGGCGGACTCCAGGAGGGGTAAATCCTCTAGGGCCTGGGCGATTTTGAACTATTGACTTTTGAATGATGAGGTTTCCTGACATTCTTTTCCCTTGCTTCTTATAAATGGTTACTTGGTCAGGCTGTCCATTTCTTTTGAGTATTCATATTGGCTGCTCCCGTGAAAGATTTCCAAATGAATAGTGTCACATTCATTTAATAATTAATGCCTCCTTTTCTCCTGACCCTTAGTTTTTAGCCTGGATTTCGATTATTCATAGTCCCGTGGGAGTGTGCATGAATGTAATTCACGTGTGGTCCTAAAACTTCCCATTAAGCGTTAAACTCTAGTAGTTTCAAAATTCTCTCCCAATGCCCTGGTAATCTATAAAATTGCTACCTTATTTGATCTGTTTCACCCACTTACTCTTTTTTATAGCTGTCCATTCTCTAATTCAGAGGCAACAAAAATTTTACATGTCCTAAAACAGGCAATTTAATAGAGGAGAAAACTCAGAGGACTGGTTGACCCCAAATTTGGACTATATTGAAATAAAAACTAGGTGTTTTTTGTGTGTGTTTGTTTGTTTTCCCACCGGCCTTTCAATAGTGTTTGAGGGCTGCTGGCATGGAGTGGGGTGAGCTCAATGACCCAGAGCCAGAAGGATAGGGGTTCAAATCCAAGATTTGGTACTGTGGTACCAACTTACTGTTTGTCTTTGGGCATCCCACTTATCTCCATGGAACCCCAATTTCCCTTGCTACAAATAGAAATAATAGCACCCAAATTATGAGGGTTGGGGGTCACATATATGCTTCATACCTACTGTTCACTTTTATTGAATTCGGATATTCACACAGAGCAGTGCACATAACATAGGTATATGCAGCCTCATGAATTTTCACAAATTGAATATTGTCATGAAACTAACACCCAGATCAAGAAACTTAGCAAAACTAGCATCCCAGAAGCCTCTATGGTGCGTCCCTTTGGACTACTGTCCCTCAAAGGTCCATATAAAATTTCTCAGACTCTGGGTGCCTGGGTGGCTCAGTGGGTTAAACCCGCTGCCTTCGGCTCAGGTCATGATCCCAGGGTCCTGGGATCGAGGCCCACATCGGGCTCTCCGCTCAGCGGGAAGCCTGCTTCCTCCTAACTCCTCTCTCTCTGCCTGCCTCTCTGCCTACTTGTAATCTCTCTGTGTCAAATGAATAAATAAAAAAAATCTTTAAAAAAAAAAAATTTCTCAGACTCAGCACTATTGGTCTTTGGAGCCAGATAATTCTTCATGATGGAATGGTGTGATTCTGACCTCTGCGAGGATGTTTAGCAGGACCCCTGACCTCTACCAGTTAGATGTAAGTAGTGCCTCCTCCAAATCTGGGAAGATATGACAACCCAAATGTGTCCAGATATTGCCAATTGCTCAGGGGCAGGGAGTGTAAGCTGAAAACCACTAGTATATACCGTGCCTGTGCGTTATGCCCCGAACCTCAGGCCGAGAGGGACCCCTCTCAAGTGAGCTGTCATTGGTTCTCCAGTCTTCTGCACTCTGTGGTAACTCACCAGCACCCCCTGCCCTAGGCAGAAACTTCAGATAGGTTCCTAACCATCAGTCCTGGAAGGAGGTCGTCCCTGGGTTTGGGGCCCCAAAAGTCTTGCCTCTGTTCCGATTTCTCCACAGATTCTATTGCCCCCTGCCAGTGGAAGTTTTAATTGGTTCAACTACTTTGGGAAACTGTTGGCAATATTTATTAAGTATTTATTTAACTGAGTGTCCGCGAACCCTTATGGTTCCATTTTGAGTATCTAGTCAATCATTTATTTATTTTTTATTTTTTAAAAGATTTTATATTTATTATTTATTTGATAGAGAGAGAGAGACAGCAGGAGCAGGGGGAGCAGAAGGCAGAGGAAAAGGGAGAAGCAGACTCCCTGTTGAGCTGGATGTGAGACTGGATCCCAAGATGCTGGGATCATGACCCAAACCAAAGGTGGACACATAAATAACCAACTGAACCACCCAGGCATCCCGAACTCCAAGGTTTTAATACTGTTTTGCTTCTTCTATGACTTATTTTTATTTATTTATTTATTTATTTATTTATTTATTTATTTATTTTTTAAGATTTTATTCTTACATAATCTCTGTCACCAACATGGGGCTTGAACTTACAAACCGGAGATCAAGAGTCACATGTTCCACCCACTGAGCCAGCCAGGTGGCCCTGTTTATATTTACATTTATCTATTGAAAAAAAATCATTGTCTGGCATGTTTCATAAAGTATATAATATTTTAATCATCTTGTATAAACTTAGTTTATAAATAACTAAAACTGCAATTATTGGGGGTGTTCAAAATATTTTAACTGCTCGGTATTCATGGTTTAAAAAAAATGTAAAGATCTATGGGCACTCGGGTTGCTCAGTCAGTTAAGCCTCTGATTCTTGGTTTCTGCTCCGGTCATGATTTCAGGGTCCTGGGCCCGGGCCCCACATCAGGCTCTGCACTTAGTGGGGAGTCTGCTTGAGAGTCTCTCCCTCTGACCTTCCCCCTGCTCTTTCTCTCTCTCAAATAAATAAATAAAATCCTTTAAAAATTTTTTAAATGTAAAGATCTAGTAACTTAATCGGTGTGCATTAAACTATGTAACAGGAAGTTTGAGTACTTGCTATAATGAAGGAAATAAGAATCCTAGAAAACAAAGATTCATTTTCATCTTCTTTATAATAACCAGTTGTTATAATGTGAGGAAAGACAATGAAAATACATGAGAAATTATAAGCAATGGCTTTCATATTGTGGATTCCGATGCTGTAGATACCCAAATTTCATATGCAACAGAAAATACAAATTACTGAAGTTTCATTTCACATTATCTGAATTGGGAAAACAACATCTATTTGGAGAGATAAACATTTGATGGAAATTGGCTAAACACTACACACCAAGCTATTTTTTCCCTGCCTTCACTGTTGCTTAAAAGTATAATAAAGAGAAGTACAATGAAAATGTCTGAAAGAATAAAGTCTCCCAGAATCATTAAACAACACAAGTCAGATTATAAACAGATATATTCAGTGAGGTTTAATTTTGAGGCTGTGTCTCCTTTGCACGTCCAAAATGATAGGGTGCATTAAAAGGAGTCATTTGTTTTGGTTTCTATGACGGTATAACAGATCGCCAGAAATTTCGTGGCTTAAAACAGGACAAATTTGACTTAGAGTTCGAAAAATCAGAAGTCCCAAAGATCTCACTTGGCTAAAATCAAGGTGTCAACAGGACTACATTCCTTCTGGATTTTTTTAAATTTCATTTATTTATTTGACAGAGGGAGAGAGATCACAAGTAGGCTGAGAGGCAGGCAGAGAGAGAGGAGGAAGCAGGCTCCCTGCTGAGTGGAGATCCCTATGCGAGACTAGATCCCAGGACCCTGAGATCATGACCTGAGCCGAAAGCAGAGGCTTAACCCACTGGGCCACCCAGGCGCCCCTCCTTCTGGAAACTTCAGGGTAGAGTTGATTTTCCAGCTTTTAGAAGTCACTCTTACGCCCCGGCTTTTTTTTTTTTTTTTTAAAGATTTCATTTATTTATTTGACAGAGTGATCACAAGTAGGCAGAGAGGCAGACAGAGAGAGAGGAGGAAGCAGGCTCCCCGCTGAGCAGGGAGCCCGATGCGGGCCTCGATCCGAGAACCCTGAGATCATGACCTGAGCCGAAAGCAGAGGCTTTAACCCACTGAGCCAACCAGGCGCCCTTACACCCTGGCTTCTTGCCACTCCCACCATCCCCACCTCCTTCTTTGAAACCAGGAATGTTGAGCAGATTCCTTGTTGTTCTGCCTCTCCACGGATTGTCTCTTCCAATTCCCTTTCCACGTGGAAGGATTATATATATAGTGAAGAATATATATATATATATATATATATATATATATATATATAGTGAATATATATATAGTGTATAGTGCGTGTGTGTGTGTGTGTGTGTAGTGAAGAAGGACAATATATATATAGTGATTATATTGGCCCCTCCTGAGCAAGCCAGGATTCGCCCTATATTCAGGACAGCTGATAAGCAACCTTGCTTCCCCTTTGCCCTGTAGCTTAACATATTCACAGAGTCTGGGGATTAGGATGTGGACATCCATCATGGGTCATTATTCTGCCTACCCCACCCGTGAAGGTTTTCAAATCTAAATTGATCAGTTTGTCAGGAGCACACTTCTCTCCTATTTTCTTAGGAGATTCTGTCACCCATATTTATTTTCAAAGCAGAATTTCTTATACCTGTGTGGGTTATGCCCACACATCACGTGAGTGTGCACACATATACACATACACACATCGCTAATTTGTTCAGAACATCACTGGAAAACAATAGTGTGTGAAATAACTTCCTATGCTCTTAATGTCTTAATAAAGTCTCCAAGGCAGTATGGGATGATATAAAGAGCATCAAACGAAGAATTAGAAAAATCCATGTTCTCCACCTGAATCTGCCCTTTTACACACTTTAATGTAAAACATTAGTAGTAGTAGTACTTGAACGAGCTGTGTGGAGAGTCATGAGCATTTATTTCTCTCAGAGGTATTCCCCATCATTAAAATTCCATTAAGAGGCTTCATAGCCAACTAATGGTCAGCTCCAGAGGTGAAGATGGAAGGAGGGTAATCCTGGTGTAAATTTAACTGAGAAGGAAATGTTTTTATATGGTGGGGCCAGGAGAGGAGACTCATCCATTAGCCAAATAAAAGCCAGACTCCAAAACTAATTCTTGACATCATCACTTATACTAATTCTTGAACCACTGAGTACAAAATTGCAGTTCACCGTACTTCAGTTTCTCTGCTAAAGTAATAAGAGGAGATAGTTAGGGATGGAACCCTAAATGCCGGTATTGTGCATAAAATATTTCCATTTTTGAAGATCTCGGCATTACATTAGTCCATTTTGTTGTGTAACAATACTGCCTCAATGCTCAGTAAAAGCGGATGTTGAAACTCATCATTAGATACAGTTTGGGCTTCTATTTCCTCAATTCTCAGTTTCAATTATCCGCGTTATACTTGTCTCCTATCATTTCAGAAAATCACAAGTTGGCAATCATAATTACATAATTCTTTTTGAATGAGCTGTCAAAAATAGCGGCTTAAAACTGAAAAAAAAAAAGCAAGTCCTTCAAACTGATTGGTTCAGGGAATTTTCTCTCTGGATTTGGCCCAAGATTGGACTGAAGTAGTTGATTATCTTAATAGTATCCTTAAATTTTAACCACACAGTCACATTACTTGTGACTCACACTAGGAAATGATTATGTCAGAACTGGAAACTGTAAAGCTAGAAATTGTATAATAATAGAAATCCCAATTAAGCTGTGAGTGCAGAGGCAGGCTGGAATCTTCTGGAACGTAAAACCAACAACTCACAGTGGTATTTCTTTTGTCTCTAAATCTGTATTCTATTAATATCGGTGAGTTGCGTGGAACCCAGTCTGCCAAGGAGATATTCAGTGCCTACATTTGGAAATGTACATATACTTTTCAGCAAATAGATAACAGTTCAGGCTCATGAGAAGTGTTCGCCTGAGGAATGCATCATGTTTTAATAGGTTTGTCATACTGACATGAGGGACCGTATGCATCATCATTTCCCGCCAAGGTCAATCTCTGCAATGGGCAGCAGTTTTGCATTTTAATACCCAATGCATGAAAATTCCACTGCTGGCTTCTACTCCTGCCACCTAACATCCTTTGGGACATAAATTAAGCTCGTATCAATTTTATAGAATTTTCTTTTCTTTTTTTAATGCTGGAACGGGGAGAAAAGTTAACTTCCTAGCAGTGCGAACTTCAGTCAGTTCATGCCACTGTGGTTTGGCTTTCTGATTTGTCAAATGGGGAGGTTGTGTGGAGGAAATCTGGCAATTTCACACAGATAAAAAGAGATCAGAGACAGAGCTAGACCAGCTGTGTAAGCAATTTGGAAAAGCGCAAGGGTTTTTTTAAAATCGATATTGGAAATGATACATTTGTGCATTAGGTTAGGATAATCTATGTTTTTAATGTATAGATTTCTGTGCTGTGAAGTAATGCCAGGTCACAGTTGAATTTTCTTTTGCTTTACGCCTCTAAACCACGTATGTGCCTTTATTTTGTTATTCTGTTAACTTTAGCCAGTGTTTCAACTCCTCCGTCTTTGAGCTCGGGATGCCACTGTCCATCCAATGCTCCCATGTCTCATTTGCCTCCCACCTGCCACCTCCTCATACTAGGGATACCCCTTCCTTTTTCTCTTGGGTCACATCTATGGCTTCCTAGGCCACATGCCCTCCTCTTTCTAGATTGCCTTGCTGATTGTGCTGAAGGAAATTTAGAAAAAATTTTCTTTTTTTTTAATGTTTAAAAAGATTTTATTTATTTGAGAACATGAGAGAGAGAGAATGAGCAGGGGAGGGGCAGAGGGAGAAGCAGACTCTCTGCTGAGCCAGGAGCCTGATGCAGGTCTTGATCTCAGGACCCCAAAATCGTGACCTAAGTCAAAGTCAGACAGTTAACTGACTGAGCCACCCAAGTGCCCCTAGAAACAACTTTCTAAGACAAAATATATAGAAAGTTGAGTATTTGAGCCCTTTACTGTCCGAAAATGTGTTTATTTGCCACTGGCACTTGTCTATAGTTCCAAGATCATGGTTCAGTGCTGATTTCACAGTAACACTCATTCCCTTGGAAAACTGAAGGTGTTGCAGCTAGTGCTTGACAAGAGGTGGGTGCCAATCTGCTTCTGTTCTGTCGGCAATCTTTTATCCCTTTTTAGTAGCTTTTTTGTTGTTGTTGTTGTTGTGTTTGTGTTGTTTTTAAGAATTTTTAGTTTATCTTGCCTTGCAAATTTCACAAGGATTCACCTAGATCTATATCACTTTTCAATTCATTCTTGTTGGCCCTCAGGCTGGAGTGAAGCCTTTCAAGCTAAACCCTGTTACCAGTTCAGACATAAAAACGTGTCCCCTATTATCTATGCAGTCATTTCTCTTCCTCCTTATTGAGGCGACTGTAGACAGAGAAGTAAGACTTTGAATAATCTTTTGTCTCTCTGTCTGCCCCCCTCCCCCCATATTTTCTCTTTTGCTCTACACTCTGGGAAACTTCTTTGACTTTCTATTTCAGTCTTTCAATTAATTATTTAATTTGACTGATCATATTTTAAATTCTGTTATATTTTCCATAGCAATCTCTTCTCCTCCTCCTCCTCCTCCATCTTCTTTTTACTATATTCTCAAATCTGAAAGTAATAGAGTGTTTTTTGTTTTCATCTGTCTACCTGAATCATTTACTTCTTCCCATGTCAGTTCTTCTTTCACATTACTTGTCTTACTCGTAGGTCTGTGGATCCATTACTGATTCTTCTTATTTGGGACTAAAGAACTGGATGCTGTCCTAGGCAAGACCTGCAGGTTTTCTCTGCTCATGAATAAGTATGTCCTTCTCCTGATAAACCCATCTTTGGAAGATCTCAGTCTAGGAAGAGTGTGCCCACTGGCTGGGTAGGCAGAGAGTCTGTCCCAGGCTTTGAGTCCTTCCAAAGGCCAGAATAAGAAATACTTTGGGGCGCCTGGGTGGCTCAGTGGGTTAAGGCCTCTGCTTTCGGCTCAGGTCATGATCTCAGCGTCCTGGGATCGAGGCCCACGTCGGGCTCTCTGCTCAGCAGGGAGCCTGCTTCCTCCTCTCCCTGTCTCTCTGCCTGCCTCTCTGCCTACTTGTAATCTCTCTCTCTGTGTCAAATAAATAGGTAAAATCTTTAAAAAAAAAAAAAAAAAAAAAAAAAAAAAAGAAATACTTTGTTCGGAACTTGCCAACGACACCCTATGAATGCTGATATTAATCAGTGTTATATTTTAAACATAATAATTATTTAATCCTCAAAACAACTGTGTGTAGTAGTTGTACTATTATATTCCCCAACTTAGATTTCACTTACAGGAGGAAAATAAGGCACAGATACCTAAGGAAATTGTTCAAAGTCACACAGCTGTTAAACAGATCTGAGCTTTGAGTCCAGCCAGGCTTCTCTGGAGCCTGTGCCCTTGACTGATAAATACTCTGCCTGAAGAAAATCCACTGATATTCTCAAAAGAAGAAATCTTGAGTTCTATGGACTGAGGCCATGCCGGCTTCCTGCGAATCCCTCGCTTCCCAAAACCTCTTCTCATTCATGCCCCTTTTAGACCCTGCCAACTTAAGAGATGAGCTTTCCTAGGGTCGCCAAGAACCAAGTCGCTCCCTTCTCCACTCCACTGGTGTGGCGACTCCACTGGCCTCATCCTCTACTTGCCACTCCCTTTCCGCCTGCTATGGGCATGTTCCATTCACCCCCACACTGTCCCACATCTCTCATCTGTGATGATGCCTCCTTTATACTCTCAGCTCTTGTGTATTTATTCTCTTTTGTACGATTCTCTAATTTTATTACCTCCTCATTAAAGAAGAGCCATTCCACCATGTTCAGTTGACCAGAGTTTGTGACACCAAATTACACACAATTTTTTGCCCTTAATTACATATTTATCTGTTCAAATGGTTTAAAACAACCTGTGCCAATTACCGCTATGACATTTTCATTCTAAACTAGTCATTAGTTTGGGTTAACTCAAGTTAGTCTCATGATAAAGATGGGAATGTATTTTATTATTTTACATATGCCTAGACTTACATATGTGCTTTAATATATCTAAAAACCTAGGTGTAAGATCATGTCTGAAGATATTTGAAATTTTATTCTGTAAGTATCTTATCATAAAAATGTATTCAATTTCCACTAGTTCCTTCCACAATTTTTGAATACTGACTATGGACTTACACACTGAGCAAGTCTTAAAGATCTCAGGCAGGAGAAATTCACTGCCTTTTAAAGCCTCATAATTTTTGTTGGAAAGCTTAATTATAGGTCTACTCTTCAGGTTTTAGGAATAAGTTCTACTAATATAATAAAAGCTTTTATCTTAAAGTTTAAACTTTCTTATTATTACTTAAAAATGAGCCAATGAGTTCAGTTCTCAGACACTTCAAGTCGCTGAATATTATTTTTTCCTATGAAAGACACATCAGTAGAACTTGAGCCAGAAACTTTACGGAAAGTCAATGCCACCTCTTTGCATTTATCACTGCCAGTCTTGCTCTGCATATTTTTTTGGTATTCGCCATGCATTGTTAACGGTGATTGTCATGTAATTAAATCACTGCTCATCACAAGAGCCTGTTTTTATGCTGAGATAAGCATCAGAAGCCTGCTGCAGGACCCCCAGATCAATAAAGATGTTCCCAGTAGGATTACAAAGAGGCTGGGGTTGAGCAGGGCACCAGAATTAATTAGGAATGATTTCTCTTTTTCTTTCTACTTTTAATATATTTTTTAATTGTTTTTCCATTTTCAGTGGGCTCTGCCCCCCTTCTTTTCTTTTCTGTTCTTTTTTTTTTTTTAATTCTACACTGATGCTCAGACACTTCTGTCCAGAGATCTGCAGAGGCTGAGCTCTCAATTTCACCCACTTTTTCAGTCATATTCTCTACTTACTTTAGTCCCAGTTATCTCAGAATTTCATCATTTTTAGAGAAACTTTGGAGACAGAGGTAGTGCTCCAATTTCAGAAAGCTCTTTGGACGTTGAAATACAGGTGGATTTCTTGTTTTATTTGGCATGCTCTTGAAACAATGTGATATCCAGGTTTTAGAAGTATTAGTGTATTCTAAAATGAAACCAAATCCAAATAAAATGTGAATTTAAAAAGAAGAAGAAGGAGGAGGAGGGGGAGGAGGAGGAAGAGGAGAAGAAGAAGAAAAAAAAAAGAAGAGGAGGAAGAGGAGGAGGAGGGAGAGGAGGAAGAAAACTTCTTGGTCTTCCATAACTGTGTACGACATCCTCTTGGTGAGGGACATGTGAAAGGGCCAGGAACACTAAAGCTCATTTTTGAGACCAGAAACATTGTATTCTGAGTAAGAGGTGTGTCCCGGTGTACGTGGGGAGCCAGAATACCGGGAGCCCCTATATTTGTCACTTCAAAAATTATTACAATTCCTGGCTGCAGAAATGGAGAACAGAAATGAGTGAGGCAGCAGCTGCAGGAGGTTGTATCAGTGGGGAAAAGGAGGTGATGGTATTCAAAGAGTAAAAGATGACCAGAATCCTTCCAGGACCTGAGACACATATTTCAAATAGGAGGAGAAAAGGAGGAAATAATCAAATATTTCAGAACAGGAAAGAGAAAGTGATCTATTAACGTTGACCCCAAATGACCTCATGGGAAGATTCTATTATCAGGTGCCCATGGTCGCAGATGGGCTTTGACAGAGCAATAGAGTGATGAGGTGGGGGCTTTGATGCTTCTTGCCCCTGCTGGTCTTCAATAATTAAATCATGCATACATTCATTCCTTCAATCAACACACTTACTGAGTGCCTACTCTAAGGCTCTAAGGGTTTGATAGCGTTTTTTTTTTAAGATTTTATTTATTTATTTATTTGACAGAGAGAGAGAGAGAGAGAGAGAGAGAGAGAGAGAGAGAGAGAGATCACAAGTAGGCTGAGAGGTAGGCAGAGGGAGAGGAGGAAGCAGGCTCTCTGCTCAGCAGAGAGCCTGATGCGGGGCTCGATCCCAGGACCCTGAGATCATGACCTGAGCTGAAGGCAGAGGCTTTAACCCACTGAGCCACCCAGGCACCCTACGGTTTGATAGCATTTAAGGGGCCTATAATACACCCTTTAACATCTGAGGTTAGACCAGGAGATAGACACAGGAGTCAAATAAATGGAGATGAAAATATGTCTTTATTGCTGCTAGTGAACAAGGAGGACAAGTGGGTTTCCTAATACTGAGCTCCAGAATTAGATGGTCATACCCAGCCAGACACAGAGAGTGTTGGATACCAAGGCCTCCCCACACAGGGGCATTGCCTGATCCTAAAAGACTCCAGGCAGAGAGGAGCAGAGCGAAATGCCTACTCTGTGCAGACAGGCAGATTCCAAAGAGAAAGAGGGAATGGCTCTGATGGGCATGCCTCTTTCCTCTTCCCTGGGCAGGTGTGTTGATAGAGACACTGGAGGGAAATCAGGAGTATTACTCCAACATTGCTCTCTTTATGGGAGTCTCTTTAGTGATGGACTGGGATCAAGGACCTTCCCTCTAGACTGAGAGAGACACACGTATAAATTCCTGCCAGGCAGGAGCCAGACACAGTCCATGCCTTCAAGGTGCTGATGAAGTCCAGTATGGCAACTAAAGTAATACCTAAGCAATAATAACGCATGTGACCAATTTTCTTGTCCAGCAAGTGGGGAATGTTGGACAACTTAGAAAGTATCTGCCCCCGTTGAGCGTCTGACTCTTGATATTGTCTTGGGTGATGATCTCAGGGTCATGAGATGTGATTGAGCCCTGCATTGGGCTTCACGCTCAGCGGGGAGTTTGCTTTCCGCTTGAGATTCTCTCTCTCTCCCCCCTAACCCTCCCCCTGCTCACACTTGCATGCTCTCTTTCTCAAATAAATAAATAAATCTTAAAAAAAAAATAGAAAGTAGCTGGCCCAACCTAACTTTCCAGTCCTATATAACAATACTGTCCCAAAATTTGGTTGATTGCATTCAAAACCCACTACTCTGCCCTCCTTAATACATATGTCTGCTTTGATCTGGAATAGCCTTTTCTCCTTTCTCTCTCTCTCTCTCTCTCTCTACCAGTGACATTCATTTTTAGTGCTGTTCGCATATCACACCTCTTAATAAAACATTTTTTGATCCCCACCCCTCTGTGCGATCTTTCCTTCTTGTAACCGTATATGCCACTTTGTCCTTTCCCGTGGCTGGTGAGTGCCTCGCTGTCATATCGTAAGAATGCGTGTGCTCAGCTCATCCCTTCTCAAAGGGAGGCATCTCCACATCTATACGTCTTCTAACATCTCCTTCAGAGGCTTTGCAGGTGGACATACAGAAGGGATGTTAAGTTGAAAGGAAAGAAGCTATGCACCCCTCCTTTCATGACCGGTCAGGCTCTTATCGGCTTCTCAATTTGCTCTTCGTGCTGAGATCTCCCTACAGCCGGAGGAGAGAGGATAGAACCACATGGATCATGCAACTTCCCTAAACCTGAAAAGCTACGGGGTGGCTCCATTTCTCTGTGCAAAACTGCAAAGGTCGTTTGCCATGTGAAGATATTTAAATCTAGAAGGTGGCAGACGTGTGGTCAAAGGGAATTTGGGTTTTTCTGAAGAGTTCCGGGGGAATAAGGAATTTCATTATTTGCTTCCCGCAGTCTTCACGCCATCCCTGCATTTTGTATTTTTCATAAAACGAAACATTGTGCCTTCACAGAAGCTCCGAGTGACCTTCGTGCTGTTTATTGCCTCCCTGGTTGTATTAAACCTCCAAGCTGCTCAGCGGGATTTCTAAAGGACACAGGCCTCAAACCTGCCAAGCTATCAATTTAGTGGGGAGAAAAAATAAAAGTTAGTGTGCCTCTCACACGCCTGAGATTGTATTTGTAACTAACCTTCAGCGCAGACCGCATTGTTTCCGAAGAGAGACCTGTTCTCGCGGTTTAGATCACCTGTCCCTCTCCCCTCCCCATCTCAGACCTTTCCGCTGCTTGCTTTTGTCCCCGAAGACGGAATTGTTCCTTCTTTTCCTGCAAGCAACTCTTCTCTCCAAGGACGGTGATACAATGTCTAAAGCAAACCACTCCAGCTCGTAAGACCCGTAGCGGCTTGGGAGGTGACTTGGGGTGTAATGAGGTCTTGCTGCCACTAGGGCCCAAAAGGCAATTATGAGACAGAGTGTATCCTTGGCAACTTTCCAACTTCCTATGTGACCCTCTCCAGGGGCAGTCGGTTTCTTGGTTTTTCTTTTCTTTTGTTTGTTTGTTTATAGGGATCTGTGGTTTTTAAAATTTGAGGACTCGAAAAATAGCCCTCCTAGGTTCCTTCTTCTGCCTATGGGGCATTACTCTCTCTTTAACAAAGGCAAGTGACCCAACCAGGACTGGAATCTTCCCTTGATTCCGTACATAGGCATTGAAGAGAGCTGTTAGATTTTTATCGCAATTTGCCAGGCTGGAAGGAGTTCCTGGCAGCTATCTTGTCTGTCAAGTGGACAAAATCCGCCTGCAGAATAAAATCCAATAGACATGACACTAGGAGATGGGAGGGAGCTATTAGGTCCTTCTGGGACTGAAGCAAGACTCATCCCCAGATCTCCCAGTTAACCGATCCAATAATTTCCTTTTCTGCATAATTTACGTTGTGTGGGGATTCTGTCACTATGACATGAATCTTGACTAATGCAGATGATAATGCAAAAGTGCTTTCTTCTGCTAATTTGCAGATCTTTGATTACATATAAGACAGCATTAATTCATGTTTGCTGGGTATTTCTATTCCTTCTCTAATTATTTCTTCATGGTCTCTGCCCATATTTGACAATTTCCTTTTTGTTTTGTAATAGCTTTTAATGTACTTAGAGCATTAGTCTCTTTTCTGTCATATGTGTAGCAAATAGTTTTTTTTCCCAAATTGTCATATATTTTTAACTTGAATAGGTTTTTTTGGCAAATAAATGTTTTTTTCTTATGCATTCTGCCCTTAGCATTATGCTTTAAAAAGCCCTCCCTAATTCAACATTGTTTTTCAAGTGAGCAGACAAAATAAAATTTGAAAATCAACAGCATTCATCCATACTGGGCATAACCATTCAGAAAAGGAAAGAGAAGATTTAAGATAGCAACCAATGATCTAAAAGGCCTGGGTTTGACCTAACAAAGAAAAAGGAAGCATGTATGGAGAAAGTCCTCAAAGAATTAGAGGACGTTAAAAAAAAAAAAAGATTTGATTAAAGGAAGAGGTATTCTTTGATAGGAAAATTTAATAATGAACTTCAGATGGGTTAGTATCTGTTAAAGGGGTACAACATGGTAGGGGTACAATGGGAGTGATGATGGGGAGAAAATCAAATAAAAAGATGGGGGAAGGCATTTTACAGACCAATGGATGATAGTGAGACATGAACTAAGGAGTATTGTTAGATCCTGCTTTTTCCTGAGGTCCAAAAGCAAAGAAAGAACAAAGTGAAGTAAAACAAAATGAAAATATGAACCTGTATTATCTTCTTGCACTTTCAATGTTTTATTTTTATTTGGAGTAAATTGTGAGAAAAATATCGACCTTATCTGGTTCTCTCCTCCTCCCCGTAAAAACATTTAGCCAAGTGCCAAAATATATTTTACAGATAATTCCTTCTTTCCCACTGTTTTAAAATGCCAAGCTTATTTTATAGTAATACACATATCGATCTGTTTCTGTTGTTTCCTTTGTTTGGTTGTAATGATTGGCCTGTCTTTTCTTAACACCAGTGAAAAACTTTAAAAGAGATTGGCTTTGTATTAGTCTTTTGACTTCCTAGTCTACCAATCACCAATTTTCATTCATTCTACCTTCTTTTTTTTAAATATTTTATTTATTTATTTGACAGAGAGAGACACAGCAAGAAAGGGAACATAAGCAGGGGGAGTGGGAGAGGGAGAAGCAGGCTCCTTGCTGAGCAGGGATCCCAATGTAGGATTCCATCCCAGGACCTGGGATCATGACCTGAGCTGAAGGCAGACGCTTAACGACTGAGCCACCCAGGCACCCTTAAAGCTACCTTCTAAATATTTGTCAAGTCCTTCAATTCTCCATTTCCAGCAGCCCCACCCTGGTTACCTACATCACCATCCTTCTCCTGGAACACCTCAGAGCCCACCATGTAGTCGCCCTGAGCGCCTTCTTCATTGCATCCAGGACATTCTCCATACAACAGAATAAACTCTTTAAGCCATTAGTTTCATTACGGTATGGTTTCATATGGTCCCTGCCCAGGACTCTTAGGGAGGTTTTCGCTGCCCTCAAATAGAATCTTTTCCATGTTGCATGGTCTGCACATGGCCCCAACTGTTTCTCTTACCCTTTCCCCAAGTCTCTAGAGTTCCATCTTTTGGTTGACACCAGACTCCTTTTGTTTCTTGACTCTGCCAAGATCTGCTCATCATAGGGCTTTCAAACCTGCTTTCCTTCCCCTGGGAACTCACATTCCCTTTCCATCCTTGAGTCAGGTTCGATGTCACTCCCTGTGAAGACCATCACTTATGGCTTTGGGTGTGGTGCATGGCAGGGCAGTGATACCATTTGTGTGCCCGTTGAAGGAAGTGGTGTCCTCCAGTTTGGGCATAGAAGAACTGCGGCACCAAACACTGCTTCCCCTGACTGGTAGCTTTCTTGTAAAGCACTTGTTACTGCTTGTAATGAGATATTTATGATGTCAGGGTCATTAATTTTTTACTCTCCTTCACTAGATTGTAAGCTCCTTGGAAACAGGGCCATGTCTGTTCTCTCTCCCTCTCCCACAAGCAAAAGGCTCGCAGTCCTTAAGTATTTACATAATGAATGAGTAACATCTGTTTGGTCATGTCACTCCCTATCCTTCATTTAAAAAAGTCCCAAGCTATCTATCCCACCTTTTTCTTCTACATAAATTTTAAGATTTTTTTCATGCTCTAAAATATCCTACTGGAATTTCATTATATTCATAAATTATTTTTGGATGATTTATAATCTTCACAATATTAATCTCTCAATGTGTAAACAGGACATAATATTTCACATTTTTTTCTTCATATGAGTTCTACTCATTTCCTATAGGGATTATTTCCAATTTATTTTATATTTGTTATATATTGTTTATATTTGTTGTTGCAATTTCATGCAATCTTTTTGGAGAAGGATCCTTTTCTTATTCTACTTTCAAAGGAAATTACTGGTATTTCATATATAGTTTTAACCCACAAATGTATTTAAGTCAATTATTACTATTTTTTTAGAGGGGATAGGGAGAGGGAGAGAGAGAGAGAATCTTAAGCAGGCTCCATGGACAGAGCAAAGCCCAATGCGGGACTCGATCTCATGACCCTGAGATCATGACCTGAGCTGAAATCAAGGGTAGCTCCCAACTGAGCCACCCAGGTGCCCTTTAAATCAATTGCTTGTTTTAATGACTTTAATAGATCTTATTGCATTTTCAAGGGAGGCAATCATGCAACCTATAGGAAGCTTTTTCTTTATCCCCTTCATTGTTAGAGCTATTACCCCATTTTTGTATTTTACCCCATCAGTTATTATTTATGCAATAATTTTAAATAATAATAACAAAATGAGGTAACTTCTTTATGTTTCTAATCCCAAAGAGAATTTATTTGTTCACCATTAGGTGTGATCTGGTTCCTTAGATGCTCTGCTACATGCTGATCTCTTCATTATGGTTTTTCTCCGGTTTGGCTACAATGTAGGAAAGGGCTACTCCTCAGACGTTCATTTCCCATATATGGTGGTTGGAGAAAAAAATGAGGCTGAAGTCTCACATCTAAGGGCTACTTGGGCGTTTTAGCCTTAAGGTTGAACTAGAAATGTATCTTCCGATTTACTCAGTCCTCTAAGCTATTTGCAAAGTTAAACGTGAGTGTTTCCATGAGAAGTAAGTGGTTTTTGTTGTCTTTGTGTTACTCTTTGTTAATCTACTCATGTAGGCCAACAATTAGCCAGAAGATTATTTAGAGAGTTCTAGCTCTTTGATCATTTTTGTTACAGGGGATGGATTCTCTTCTCTCCATTATTATGAAAAGAATTTTGATTGTGTGTGTGTATGGATGTATTTTGAAGTAAAAAATAAAACATAAGGGCCATCCTACAAAGGCAGCAAGATCCCCTTGCCCTCAGGTGCCTAAACTTAATCACAAGAGGTGTGGGCACCCACATCCTGCCACGGTTAGTCAGTCCACCATTGCATGGACTCAGCCCTCTCCCCTCCCCTCACCCCTCCCCGAGAAGATGGCATTTCTCCACCTCCTCCTTGGGCGTCTGTTGTCCCAGCGGCCACCACAAAGTCATTCCTCACTTTCACCAAACTGATTTCTGTTTGTGGAGCTGCTGGCAGGAGACTTCCAAGGCCAGGTGCTGCCTGAGAAGCAAGTCTGCTTCTTTCCACTGTCAGGGAGCTTTTAGAAATAACACCCTCCTCTGAGGAAGTCAGAACAGCAACAGGAAAATAAGTAAAACCTATTATAAAACAGTTGTCCAAGAACTTGGGCACGGCACGGGGTGGAGATCGATACACTGTGAAGGTTAAATCTATTTTCACACTGTGTTCTATTTCACAGTTTAATGGTGTTTTAATGTGTCTGTCACTGAGCCCCTTCATGTTATGCAGGTAGAGCCTTTACAAAGGAGAAAGAACCCGGCTTTTCAAGCTTTGCTGTAACATCTTATTTACCAGCTGCGATCTGACATTTTCTTTCCCGTCCTGAGTGATGGCAGATCTGGCTCTCCCTCTCAACCCCTCTGGCTCTTCTTCTCTTTCATACTCCTAATTTTGCAGAAAGCAAAGTTGGGACCCTTGGAGACTCTTAGATAGCTCTCTGAAAAGGTCTCCAGGATACTTAACTGTATCTTAGAAAGGGACTAAGACATTTCTGACCCTCCCTCCCTATGTCCTCAATTGGCCTCCTTCATTTTGGAGGTGACTCAGGCTCTGAGTCTCACTGTTCTCCCTCTCCTGCCTGGGTTTTCTGCCCAACCCCTAGCCTTATCTCTCTTTCTCTCTCTCTCCTCCCTACAGGTCAGTGAGCATGTGGTCTGGGGTCTTTCTCTTGCTGCCCCACCCTTACTGGACAAACCCTGATTATTCTTACTCATGAAGAGATCTTTGCTTCTACCTTGACACACTTATGCCATTTGGTAGGATAGTCATTGTATTCATTTCTTAGGACTGTGGCCACAAAATGCCATCTACCCGGTGGCTTAAAATGACAGAAATGTGTTCCCTCACAGATCTGGAGGCTGGAAGTCTGAAATCAAGAGCTGGCCATGATCTCTCTGAAGACTTTAGGGGATCCTTTCAATTAACTTCTGGTGTTACCGGAAATCCTTGGTTTTTCCTTGGTTTGTGGATACCTCACTCTAATCTCTCTGATTTTGTCATTTTGTTGTATCTCCCAATGCATTCTCTTTTAATAAGGACACACCAGTCAATATTGTATTAAGGCCCCACCCTACTCCACTGTGACCTCATCTGAACTATTTGCATCTGAAGTGGCCCCATTTCCATAACATGGTCACAATCTGAGGTTCTAGGAAGGATATGAACCTGGGGAATACTATGTTCGATGGTTAATTTTATGTGTCAACCTGACTGAGATGTGATGTCCACCTATGTGGTCAAATATTATTCTGAATGCTCTGTGAGAGTGTTTTTGGTGGGATTAGCAGTTAAATCAGTGGACTTTGAGTAAAACAGATTGCCATCCATGACATGGGTGGGCCACATCTAATCAGTTGAAGGCCCAAATGGAACAAAAGACTAACCTCCCCCAAGCGAAAGGGAATTCTGTGAGATGACTAACTTTAGACTTAAACTGCATCATTGGCTGTTTCTGAGTCTTCAGTCTGCCGAACCACCTTGCAGATTTGAGACTTGATAACCTCCATAACTGCATGAGTCAATTCCCTAAATCTTTCTCTCTGTGTATGTATACACACACTCACACACACACACACTGGTTCTGTTTCTCTGAAGAACCCTGATTAATACACTGTCTAACCCAATACAGTCATGTAGATGAAATATATAGAAGGTGTTCCTTGGAAGGACACATATTATTTAGTTACACTCAATAATAAAGAGACAGAATTTACACACTCAGGTTTCTGTAAGTTAGAGTAATGGAACCAGCAAGGAATCTTCCTGCTTGCCCTGAATTCCAAATGGCTGGGTTTTCAGTGGAATTCAAATTATAGGGAAGGGAGGACATTATGACTAGGTATAGCTTATAATGGAAATTCTCAAAATATGGTTTCTGGAGATATATGAGACTCTTGTAGAGGATTCCCCCAAATCAAAATTATTGTCATAATGATATGAAGAATTTTTTTGCTTATTTCAATTACATGGACCTTTTTAAAAAAGATTTATTTATTTGTTTTAGAGAGAAAGCATGTGAGTCGGGGGGGAGGAGCAGAGAGAGAGAGGGAGAGAATCCTTAAGCAGACTCCCTGCTGAGAGTGGAGCCTGATGCGGGGCTCAATCCCAGGACCTTGAGATCATGACCTGGGCTGAAATTGAGTGGGCTGCTTAACCTACTGTGCCACCCAGGTGCTCCATTAGTTGGGCTGACCTTTAAACTGATGAAACCAAAGTGATGTTGGCTAAAACTAATATGCCTGACCATGAATCAGTGCAAACCCACTAATCATTGTTTCTTTACCAGAGTGCATGTCCAGAGCAATAAAAGCCAGTTTTACTTAAGAATATCATGAGAAAACAAGAAAAAATATTAATTGCACTAATTCTGACATTTTTATTGTGGCAAAATGGAAAGTTCACCTGAAGCAGTTCTGTTCCATATCAAGTACGATGGTTACCTGGAGGAAAAACACTTGTGTGATTGAGTTGCTAGCTGAACTAGCCAGTTTTTCATGAAACAGTATTTTTCCTTGAAAAAACAACTAACAAAGTGCAATTATTCAGATCTGGGTATTTGGCAAACATTTGCTCAAAAGTGGATGAAGTGAGAATGTCACTTAAAGGTAAATCATAGTATTTGTTGTAAATGCTGAAGGCAGTCATTCAAAAGAAAATTAGAATTTCAGAGAACTTGCATCTCTTGTTATGAGCTTAATAACTCTCTGATGAGATTCATGGTGATGTTGATGAACATGATTGTTCTTGTATGTGAAACATACCAAGATTTAGAATGTTTGTCTAACTCAGTGAACTATTGTTTTCCAAATGACAAAAGCAAGATGTTACAAAATTGCAAATAATAGATAAATTCAAACAAAAGATAAACTAATGGATCTTAATGTTCATTAATATAATTTCAGGTTCCAAATTGTAAGTCACCTATAAAAATTATTACCTGTAAATGTTTGGTTTAATATGATAAAAGAATACCTATAATTATCAAACAGGCTTCCTTTTTCTAACCAGACTGATGGAAAGACCAAACATTCTCTATACTCTTGAACCAAAACAATATACTGTAATATGGCGAATACAGATGCAGGTAGAAGACTTAGCTATCGAAGGAGGAGCGGCAAGATGGCGGAGGAGTAGGAGACCGATTATCATCAGGTCCCAGGAATTCACCCAGAGAGCTATCAAACTATTCTGAACACCTACAAATTCTACCGGAGATCGAGGAGAAGAAGAACAGCAATTCTAGGAACAGAAAATTGACCGCCTTCTGGAAGGTAGGACGTGCGGAGAAGTGAATCTGAGGCGACGGGAAGATAGACCCAGGGGGAGGGGCCGGCTGCTGGCAAGGGAGCGAGCAGCGGAGCACGGACTCGGAACTGTTAGAAGTCAGCTCCACTGAGGGATGTCACCCCAGAGGCCAAGTGGGGGGTGAAGCCCCTGCAGGGACAGTGTGGTCTCAGGACCCACGGGGACACAAAAAGACTAGAGGTATCTGAGTGCGACCGAGCTCCCAGGTATCAGAGAGAAGCCGGCGGGAGAGACGGAGCTGAGCTGAGGTGTCTCTCAGCTCGGGGTTACCTGGGCTGTGATCTGAAGCACAGCCGGGCCACGGGGACCCCACGGGGGGCAGACCCGGAGAGACTCACCTTCCTCCTCCGGGAGGAGCGGTGCGGGAGCGGCTGCAGGAATCTGCCGGGTTCGGAGATTCTAAACGGGGCCGCGCCAGAGACAGAGACGCTCGGTCACAGGCCGGGTGAGCTTGGAGAGCGGCCGGAGACCAGGAGACGGGAGGAACTGCTTTTCTCTGAGGCGCGCTAAGGACTGAGGCCCCAGGCTCTCGGCTCCTCCGGTCGGAGACTGGGAGCCGCCATTTTCAGTCCCATCCTCCAACGAGGTACGGAAAGCGTTCAGGGAACAAAAGCTCCCGAGAGCAAACCCGAGCTGATTACTTAGCCTGGCCCCTGGCGAGGGCAGTGGGAATCCGCCTTGGGCAGAGACACTTGAGAATCACAGCAACAGGCCCCTCCCCCAGAAGACCAAGAAACAAACAAACAAAAAACAAAACAAAACAAAACAAAACCCATCCAGTCAAAGTCAAGTTCAAGATTGCTGAGCATTGTGGAACTCCGGAGCTATGGGAAAGCAACGCAGAGAATTCATAGCTTTTTCCCCATGATTCTTCAGTCGTTCAAAGTTAAATTCATTGAATTGTTTTTTTCTTTGAATTTTTTTCTTACTTTTTTCTTTTAAAATGTTTCCCTTTTCCTATTTTAAGGTTCTTAGCTCTTATATCTTATCAAGACTTTTTAATCATTTTTAAATTTTCATTGTTATAATCATATTTTATCCCTTCATTGTTTTTAACCTTATTTTTTGGATACTTATAGGGTATGTTCAATTGACCAATCTAATAGATATAGATAGATAGATAGATAGATAGATAGATAGATAGATAGATAGAGATAGAGTCAGAGACAGACATAGATATAGAAACAGAAATAGATAATATAGATATAGGATTTTGTTTTATTCATTTTTGTTTGTTTTGTTGTATGATTTTGTGTTGTTTTTTGTTTTTTTTTTTCATTTTGGTTTTTTTTCCCAAAGGAATGTTAAAAAAAAAGGGATAGCTCTATTTTCAACTTTTTGAGGAATCTCAATACTGTTTCCCAGAGTGGCTGCACCAGATTGCATTCCCACCAATAGTGTAGGAGGGTTCCCCTTTCTCCACATCCTCTCCAACACCTATCATTTCCTGACTTGTTAATTTTAGCCATTCTGACTGGTGTGAGGTGGTATCTCACTGTGGTTTTGATTTGTATTTCCCTGATGCTGAGAGATGTTGAGCACTTTCTTATGTGTCTGTTGGCCATTTGGATGTCTTCTTTGGAGAAATGTCTGTTCATGTCTTCTGCCCATTTATTGATTGGATGATTTGTTCTTTGGATGTTGAGTTTGATAAGTTCTTTATAGATTTTGGATACTAGCCCTTTATCTGATATGTCACTTGCAAATATCTTCTCCCATTCTGTCAATTGTCCTTTGGTTTTATTGATTGTTTCCTTTGCTGTGCAAAAACTTTTAATCTTGATGAAGCTCCAATATTTCATTTTTTCCCTTGCCTTTGGTGATGTTTCCAGGAAGAGTTTGCTGTGGATGAGGTTGAAGAGATTGCTGCCTATGTTCTCCTCAAGGATTTGGATGGATTCCTATCTCACACTGAGGTCATTCATCCATTGAGTGTATTTTTGAGTGTGGTGTAAGGAAATGACCCAGTTTCATTTTTCTGCATGTGGCTAACCAGTTTTCCCAACGCCAGTTGTTGAAGAGACTGTCTTTTTCCCATTGGACATTCTTTCCTGCTTTGTCGAAGATTAGTTGACCATAGAGTTGAGGGTCCATTTCTGGGCTCTCTATTCTGTTCCACTGATCTATGTGTCTGTTTTTGTGCCAGTACCATAATGTCTTGATGATGACAGCTTTGTAATAGAGCTTGAAGTCTGGAATTGTGATGCTGCCAACTTTGGTTTTCTTTTTCAACATTCCTCTGGCTATTCGGGGTCTTTTCTGGTTCCATATAAATTTTAGGATTATTTGTTCCATTTCTTTGAAATAAATTGATGGTATTTTGATGGGGATTGCATGAAATGTGTACATTGCTTTAGATAGCATAGACATTTTCACAATATTTGTTCTTCCAATCCATGAGTATGGAACGTTTTTCTATTTCTTTTTGTCTTCCTCAATTTCTCTCATGAGTACTTTATATTTTTCTGAGTACAGATTCTTTGCCTCTTTGGTTAGGTTTATTCCTAGGTATCTTATGGTTTTCGGTGCAATTTTAAATTTGATTCACTCCTTTATTTCTCTTTCTTCTGTCTTGCTGTTGGTGTATAGAAACACAACTGATTTCTGTGCATTGATTTTATATCCTGATGCTTTACTGAATTCCTGTATGAGTTCTAACAGTTTTGGAGTGGAGTCTTTTGAGCTTTCTACATAAAGTATCATATCATCTACAGAGAATGAGTTTGACTTCTTCTTTGCTGATGCAGATGCCTTTTATTTCTTTTTGTTGTCTGATTGCTGAGGCTAGGACTTCTAGTACTATGTTGAATAGCAGTGGTGATAGTGGACAGCCTTGGTGTGTTCCTGACCTTAGGGAAAAAGTTCTCAGTTTTTCTCCATTAAGAATGATATTTGCTGTGGGTTTTTCATAGATGGCTCTTATGATATTGAGGTATGTACTCCCTATCCCTACATTGTGAAGAGTTTTGATCATGAAGTTATGCTGTACTTTGTCAAATGCTTTTTCAGCATCTATTGAGAGGATCATATGTTTTTTTTCTTTTATTCATGTATCACACTGATTGTTTTATGGTTGTTGAACCAACCTTGCAGCCCAGGAATAAATCCCACTTGGTCATGGTGAATAATCCTTTTAATCTACTGTTGGATCCTATTGGCTAGTATTTTTGTGAGAATTTTTGCATCCATGTTCATCAAGGATATTGGTCTGTAATTCTCCTTTTTGATGGGGTTCTTTGTCTGGTTTTGGGATCAAGTAATGCTGGCCTCATAAAATGAGTTTGGAAGTTTTCCTTCCATTTCTATTTTTTGGAACAGTTTCACGAGAATAGGTATTAATTCCTCCTTAAATCTTTGGTAGAATTCCCCTGGGAAGCCGTCTAGCCCTGGGCTCTTGTTTGTTGGGAGATTTTTGATGACTGCTTCAATCTCCTTACTGGTTATGGGTCTGTTCAGGTTTTCTATTTCTTCCTTTTTCAATTTTGGTAGGTTAGATGTATCTGGGAATGCATCCATTTCTTCCAGATTGTCAAATTTGGTGGTGTTTATTTGCTCATAATATGTTCTTATAATTGCATTTCTTTGGTGTTGGTTGTGATCTCTCCTTTTTCATTCATGATTTTATTAATTTGGGTCCTTTCTCTTTTCTTCTGGATAAATATGGCCAGGGGGTTATCAATCTTATTAATTGTTTCAAAGAACCAGCTCTTAGTTTTGTTGATTTTTTCTACTGTTCTTCTGGTTTCTATTTCATTGATTTCTGCTCTGATCTTTATTATTTCTCTTCTCCTGCTGGGTTTAGGTTTTCTTTGCTGTTCTTTCTCCAGCTCCTTTAAGTGTAAGGTTAGCTTTTGTACTTGAGACCTTTCTTGTTTCTTGAGAAAGGCTTGTATTGATATACACTTTCTTCTCAGGACTGCCTTTCCTGTGTCCCAAAGATTTTGAACAGTTGTGTTTTCATTTTCATTTGTTTCCATGAATTTTTAAAATTCTTCTTTAATTTCCTTGTTGACCCATTCATTCTTTAGTAGGATTTAATAGGCTCTTTAGCCTCCATGTATTTTAGTTCTTTCCAACTTTCCTCTTGTGGCTGAGTTCTTGTTTCAAAGCATTGTGGTCTGAAAATATGCAGGGAATGATCCCAATCTTTTGGTACCAGTTGAGAGCTAATTTGTTACCCAGGATGTGTTTTATTCTGGAGAATGTTCCATGTGTACTAGAGAGGAATGCGTTCTGTTGCTTTGTGATGGAATGTTCTGAATATATCAGTGATGTCCATCTGGTCCAGTGTGTCATTTAAAGCTTTTATTTCCTCATAGATCTTTTGCTTAGATGATCTGTCCATTTCAGCGAGGGGAGTGTTAGAAGTCCCCTCTTATTATTGTATTACTGTCAATGTGTTGTTTTGATTTTGCTATTAATTGGTTTCTATAATTGGCTGCTCCCATATTAGGAGCATAGATATTTAAAATTGTTAGATCTTCTTGTTGGACAGACCCTTTAAGTATGATATAATGTCCTTCCTCATCTTTTATTATAGTCTTTGAGTTAAAATCTAATTTATCTGATATAAGGATTGCCACCCCAACTTTCTTTTGATGTCCATTAGCATGGTAAATTGTTTTCCACCCCTCACTTTAAATCTGGAGGTGACTTTGGATCTAAAATGAGTTTCTTGTAGACAGCATATCGATGGGTCTTGTTTTTCTTTTTATCCATCCTGATATCCTATGTCTTTTGATTAGGGCGTTTAGCCCATTTACATTCAGGGTAACTATTGAACGATATGAATTTAGTGCCATTGTATTTCTTGTAAGGTGACTATTACTACATATTTTCTCTGTTCCTTCCTGGTCTGTTAATTTTAGAATCTCTCTTTGGTTAGAGGACCCTTTTCAATATTTTCTACATGGCTTGTTTGGTGTTTGCAAATTCTTTTAGGTTTTTTTTTGTCCTGGAGGCTTTTTATGTCTCCTTCTATTTTCAATGACAGCCTAGCTGGATATAGAATTCTTGGCTGCATATTTTTCTTGTTTAGTGCTCTGAATATATCATGCCAGTCCTTTCTGGCCTGCCAGGCGTCTGTGGATAGGTCTGCTGCCAATCCGATATTTCTACATTTGTTTGTTACAGACCTCTTGTTCCGAGCTGCTTTCAGAACTTTCTCTTTGTCACTGAGACTTGTAAGTTTTACTATTAGATGACTGAGTGTTGACATATTTTTAATGAATTTGCGTGGGTTCTCTGTGCCTCCCGGATTTTGATACTTGTTCCCTTTGCAAATTAGGGAAATTCTCCACTATAATTTGCTCCAATATACCTTCTGTCCCTCTCTCTCTTTTTCTTCTTCTGGGATCCCAATTATTCTAATATTGTTTCATCTTATGGCATCACTTATCTCTCGGATCTCCCCTCATGGTCCAGTAATTGTTTATCTCCCTTTTTCTCAGCTCCTTTATTCTCCATCATTTTGTCTTCTATATCACTAATTTTTTCTTCTCCCTCATTTATCCTAGCAGTAAGAGACTCCATTTTTTATTGTACCTCATTAATAGCTTTTTGACTTCAACTTGGTTAAGTATTAGTTCTTTTATTTCGCCAGAAAGGAATTTTATTTCTCCAGAAAAGAATTCTCTAGTGTCTTCCATGCTTTTTTTGAACCCAGCTAGCACCTTGATAATCGTCATTCTGAACTCTAGTTCTGACATCTTAGTAATGTCCATATTGATTAGGTCCCTAGCTGTCAGTACAGCCTCTTGTTCTTTTTTTCTGAGGTGAGTTTTTCCTCCTCAGCATTTTATCCAGATAAGAATAGATGAATGAGAGAAAAAAATACTAAAACGGTAGCAATGACCCCAAGAAAAGATATACTAACCAAAATCAGAAGAGCCCTAAAGCCAGGGGAAGAAGAAAGGAGAAAAAAAATATATACATATATACATATACATACATACATATATATGTATATATATATGTGTGTGTGTGAGTGTGTATGTATATGTATACTGACTGGCGAATAGAACAGAGTCACAGAGCCACACACTTGATTTTGGGTGTAATTTGGTCTGTTAGAAGAAACTACCTCCCAAAATTTTAATGAAAGAAAAACTTATATATATACAAAAATAAGGATAAACACAAAGAGGCAATGGAATATGACTGTAACAATGAAAATTAAAAAAGATTCTAAAAAAGGAATTGATAAGAAGTTGGTTGAAAAAAGAAAGAAGAAAAAAAGAGCAAAAATGTAATCAGGCTGGAGAACAAAGCCATGTGCTAGATTTAGGGTATATTTTGATCTGTTGGAAGAAACTGTATCCCAAATTTTTAAAGAAAGAAAAACCTATATGTATACAAAAAATAAGGTTAAATACAGTGAGGGGATAGAATATTACTATAACAATGAAAGGTAAAAAAGATTTTTAAATAAGTCTTGATAAGAAAATAGTTAAAAATCGTTGAAATAGGAAAGAGTAATATTTAAAAAATAGAATAAGAAAAAAATAAAATTTTAAAAATTATCTTTGAATGACTAAAAAATCATAGGAAAAAAGAATTCTATATGTTGCTTTCCCTTAGCTCTGGAGTTCCACAGTTCTCATTGATCAGTGAACTTGATCTTGGCTGGATATTCTTGCTGATCTTCTGGGGGGGGGAACCTGTTGCAGTGATTTGCAAATGTTTTTCCCTGAGGCAGAATTGCACTGCCCTTGCCATGGGCCAGGCTAAGCAATCTGCTTGGGTTCAATCTCGGGAGCTTTTGTTCCCAGAACGCTTTCTGTACCACTTTGTAGGAGGAGAATGACGATGGTGGCCTCCCAATCTCCAGCCTTGGAGTAGTTGACAGCTAAGGGGCCCCCTCCTCAGTGTGCCCTCAGAGAAAAGCTGTTGATCCCTCCCGTCTCCCTGGTCTCCAGCCACACTCTGAGCTCACCTCGCCTGTGACCTAGCGTTTCTATCTGTGGTGCATGGCCCGGTTTGGTCTCCAAACCCAGCAGATTCCTGCAGTACACTCCTGCGCTACTCCTCCCGAAGGAGGAAGGTGAGTATCCCAAATCTGCCACTTGTGGGGTCCCTGTTTGAAGAGTAGTGGCCTGAATGTGCCTCGGATCACCATTTAAGGTAACCCCGAGCTGAGAGCTCCCTCTTCAGCTCTGTCTCTGCAGCGGCTTCCCTGCCCAGATACCTGGAAGCAGCGCCACACTCAGACACCTCCTGTCTTTCTGTGACCCTGTGGGTTCTGAGACCACACTGTCCCCGCAAAGGCTCCACCTCCAGCTTAGCTTCTGGAGTGACATCCCTCAGTGGAGCAGACTACTAAAAGTTCCAATTTTTTGCTCTACTGCTCTACTACTTGCCAGAAGGTGGCCTCTCCCCACCCCAGGTCTCTCTTCCCGTATATCTCCTTGGACTCACTTCTCCACATGTCCTACCTTCCAGAAAGTGGCTGCTTTTCTGTTCCTATAATTGCTGCTCTTCTCTTCAATCTTCTGTTGAATTTGTAGGTGTTCAGAATGGTTTGATGACTATCTAGCTGAACTCCTGGGACCCGATGATATTTAGGTCTCCTAATCCTCTGCCATCTTGCTCCTCTACCTAAAAATTTTAGATAGAAGATTGGTCAATAATCAGATGATTATTGGCAAAGATGTTGAGAAATGGTACAGTTCACTGTCTGCTTTGGAATTAACATGGCTTGCAGAAAGATTATATGGGGAAGGAAGGGCTGGAAAGAGAAGACTCAGAGTGACTCTAGTGTAATGTCAGATTTACTGTATCATTTTGGGGTTCAACCAGAGAATGAGACTTAGTAGGAAATTTATATTATGCAATTTATTGCAAGTACGGTGTTTACACAATTGTGGGGACTGTCTAGAAAAGTCCAAAATCCATACAGGACGCTGTTAGGCAAGGCAGGCTGGCACCCTCTGTACTGAGCTGCAGAATTTCATCCCTCAGGGAAGCCTCAGCTCAGCTCTTAAGGCCATTCAAATAATTGAATCAGACCCACCAAGATTATCTATTACATCTAGAAGACAGATTTTCTAGGATCATCTCCCTCGTTTTAAGTTAACTGGTTATGGACTTAAATCACATCTACAAAATACCTTCATGACAACACAGATTAGTGTTTAAGTGAATAACTGAAGGCTGTTGCTTAATCAAACTGATGCATAAAAAAGACCATCAGAGTCTCCCCCTTATCAACCTGGCATCCATACACATCTCTTTAACCATACTTAAAACCCAAATATTGGGTGCCTGGGTGGCTCAGTTGGTTTAGCGTCCAACTCTTGTTTTTGGTTCAGGTCATGATCTCAGGGTCATGAGATGGAGCCCAGCACTGTGGGGCTCCACACTCAGTGGGGAGTCTGCTTGAGATTCTCTCCTTCTGCCCCTCCCCCCACTTGCATGCACTGGCTTACTCTAAATAAATCAATAAAACCCAGACATTCATTCCTGAAGAATTTGTGCTATTAGTGATCCTGCCTCATTTGGTTGTTATAATTGTCCATTGACTTTAATCATAGAATGTGGTAGTAATAAGAGATAACCCTAAGGTATGTCTTATATTCCAGACATACTCTTACATCCATTGTGTAATAGTAACTCACTTTAGTCAGGATCAGTCAGCATCAATCCCCCTAACCAGTACAGTGACTACCTTATTTGTCTATTGATTCAGAGACCTGAATTGTCCAAAGTGACTGGGTGACAGTTGATTATACTGGACTGCTTATCTCATGGATGGGACAGCACTCTGTTTTTACTGGAAATAGACAATTAATTTTGGATATGGATCAGCCTTCCCTGCATGCAGCACTCTTGCCAAACTACCGTCTGTGGACTTGGAATACATATTGTCCTTTGTTTTATTCGAGCAAACTTACTCCTGGAATTAAGACCCAAGGAATGGTCATTTACCAAGACAGCCAAGTCTAGGAGAGGAATCTTTTGTGGTCAGTTGTTATATAAATAGGTTGCATATTACTTGGACAACTCAGGGTTGAAGATGAAGATGTACAAATTGTCAATATGTAGAAGGTGTTTGAATCATGGGACTGGATAAAAGAAGAGAAAGAAAAGATAATAGATATAGTCCCCTTTGAAGGGAGATGTAACAGAGAGCAAAGAAAGAGCCAGAAAAAGTAAGAGGGAGTTATTACTGATGTGAGAGGATTAAAAAAATCTCTGTCTGAATACTGAATGACTTTAAATATTTTGAATTCTGTCATCTTTCACAAAGACAATCTGCTGGTCTGCCTTCTGCTGGTCTGCCATGCAAAAGATGTGGGACTCATGGTTGAAAATTTTGTGCTACAGACCAAATATTTATTGTTCTCTGCTTCAAAGAAAGAGAGAATAACTTGGGATAACTCATTCCTTCATTCAATAAGAAGTTTTTTAGAAAATAATATGTAGGTGTCATTAATTTAGGCATGACGAACACACAATTTAGTAAAATTTGCTTCCTAACCTCAGGTAATTAAGAAAGGTTTTGGTAAAAATATAGGACCTAACTCAGCATTTGATTTTGATGGGGTTACAGGAGAAGACTGAGAAATGTGGGAGAAATCACAGATTTGGATTTAAATATCTTATCACAGGGTTTGACAATTCTCAGTGACTATGAATTTGGGAGAATTAATGGGGAAAAATGACCAGCACTGTTAACTCCTGAGATATTCTGAAACATTTCATTTCTCCTAGAATTGAGACACTTTTTATCACCATTTTGCACTTTCCCAGTGAGGTTATGAACCAGCTGCCTATTGAGCAAAAATATTACCATCCAATTAATATTTTGGAAGCAATGACAGACTCTTCTAACCTCCTGGCTCAGCAGTCTGTTCGGAGAGTCTGATCATACAGGAAGTGGGATAAACGGGGGGCCAGTCAGTTCATCAGGCCCTTACCATAAAGAGCAGAGGCCACTTACTGAAGTCTGTGAACCACAGAAGGCTACAGCAGGGGATTTTGCATTTGAATTATGAATATTTAAATAGGCTTATTAAAACCATGTCCACAGAGAGCAAAAATGCATTTGCTTTTAAAACAATTAAAAATATAAAAGACAGTGCAGAACGGTCCCTAACTCATGGAATTTGGAGTCAGAAGACAGAGTGTGAATCCCCAGCCCCAGAACCTCCCAGCTATGTGGCGTGGGGAAATGAATTTGACCTCTCTAAGTTTTATCCAATGCCCCACTCCTTCACTTACTCTCATTCATTTAGGGAAAAAAAGTTAAAAGCCTGGTCTTTAGAACCATTGTCTGAATTTGAATCTTGGCCCCCTCACTTAATAATTGTACATGTTACCTAACCTCTTTGTGCCTTGGTTTACCTATCTGTAAACGAGAATGATACCAGTAACTCTGTCAAGGCTTTATGAGATTAAATACATTAATTCATTCAATGTATTTATAAGAGTGTCCAGCACATAACAAGCACAAAACAAACATCAGTTCTGACATGAGATACTATGTCATTACTGCGTACTAGAAACTATGCTTGATGATCAGATGAAATAGGGAGAGAGATGGACAATCTGTGCCCATATGGAGACAAGAGACACATGATAACAACAGAGGTTATGAAAGTCTAGTAGGGAGACAGCAATATGAAGCTGAAGCAGGACAGATGAATTGGAATTCTCCAAAGACAAAGAAGGGAAGAAATTCAAGATAAAGAATATATGAATATGGGTAGAAAAGATGGAAAATGGAGACAGAGAGAGAGAGAGAGAGAGAGAGAGAGAGAGAGAGAGAGAGGAAGGGAAGGAGGAAGAGGGAGGAAGGGAAGGAGAGAGTAAGGAAGAAAAGAAGGAAGGAAGGAGGGTGGAAGGAAGGGAGGGAGGAATGGAGAGAAGAAAGAAAGAAGGAAAGGAAGAAAAGAAAAGAAAGGAAAAGAAAAAAGAAAAGAAAAGAAAAAAGAAAGAGAGAGAGAGAGAGAGAGAGAGAGAGAGAAAATCTCCTGTCAAGTTGGAATGGGGAAAGGCTCAGAAAGAAGTTTTAAAGGCCAAGTCACAATTGACTTTGCAAAACATATTAAGGAGTTTGGACTTTGTTTTATGGGCATCAGAGAGCCCAGGATGGGATGGTGATAATTCTATTTTCGAAGCACTCTGGACTGACAGGGATTAATGGTAAGCACAACTTGAAGGGGACTAGCAAAAGCAGGGATATCACTAATGTGATTGTTACAGCAAAGCAGTGGAGAGATGACAGTATCCTGAGGCATAATGATTCAGAGAAGATGTATCTGAATCATTTTCAAGAAGTAGAAACACAAGGCTTCTGTGGTTGACTGGATATAGGGAATAAGGGAGGGAAAGCTCAAGGCTGGCCCCAGACTGATGGTTTTTGCAATATGTGTACAGTGATGACTTTCACTGTCATAGAGGATATAAAATGTAGGCTAGATTTGGGGTGGATGGCATGAGAAAACACAATGTGTTTAATTTTGAATCTATTGATTACGGGTGTTAAGGGCAACAACCAACTAGAACTCTCCAGTGGGCAAGGGAAAGGTCTGAGCTCAAGACACAAGGAAGCTGTTCATGTAGAGGTGACATTTCTGATTGGTGATACAGAGAATTAGATAAGAAGGCCTTCCTGGGGGTGGGGGCAACCCTGGAGAACACCATCCTAGGGAATGGTTCTGCAGAGAAATTGAAGTATTACTGCGGAGAAGTAGGAAGAAAAGTGAGAATATTGAATGCCATTTAAGTCAAGAGTTCAAAGCGTTTCTTAAAGTTGGAAGTGTTTCTTAAAGTTGGGAGTCAAGAAAGGAGTCTTCAAAAAAAAATCAAGTAGGAAGAAAATTTTTTAGCTTGGATGTCATCAACAACTCAGAGCAGGACAGTAGCGGTGAGGTGAGCAGGGAGCTGAGGAATGAGTGAGAATAAGAATACAGAGTCAGAAAATGTGACCAACTTTTCAAGTGCTTTGAGAAGGACAGTTGAAAAACAGAGAGAGCCTGCAGGAAAGGATGAGGTCAAGAGGCCCCACCTCCTAATACCACCACTTGAGGGGTAAGATTTCAATATATGTATTTGGCAGGGGTGGGGTATAGTGGGGGCACAAAACATTTAATCTATAGAACATTTTCCTTTTTAAATTTTTAAAATTTAAATTCAATTAGCCAACATATAGTACATTATTAATTTTTGACATAGTGTTCAATGAGTCATTAGTTGCGTATAACACCCAGTGCTCATGCCCTCCTTAATGCTCATCACCCAGCTACATTATCCCCCCATGTTACTCAACCATCAGAAAGGATGAATATCTACCAAAATTTCTTTTAAGACAAAAGTGACATACTTACTATATTTTGGTGTCCATGAAGATTTCCCTGTCTTTCTTAGCCCTTAACTAACCTTCACTGGAAAACAAAGCAAAACAAAACGAAAAACAATACAGGAGGAGGGTAAGAGTGCAAATGTGATTTTATGATTCTCCCATCACTATAGAACTGTTTGGAGTGTTGCATGTATGGACTTAAAAGCTGGCTAGGAGAGCTGATGGAAGAAATCAACTCAATCTGTGACCACTGCTTCAAAGCTATGTGGAGTCTCTTTATGGTTCTAATTTGCATTTCCACAATGATTCGTGATGTTGAGCATTTTTTCATTTACCTTTTGGCCCTTCGTATACATTTTTTTGAAAAGTGTCCATTCAGATTCTCTGCCCGTTTTCTATTTGGGTTATTATTAGTAATTATTATTACTTTGCTATTGATTTGTATGAGTTCTTTATATATTTTGAATATTAACTTCTTATCAGATATATGGTTTGAAAATATTTTTTCCCATTTCATAGGTTGTCTTTTCATTGTGTTGATGGTCTCTAGCTGTGTAGCAGCTTGTAGTTTGATGTAGCCCCAAAGGATTATTATAATATTTTTTGTTTTATTGCTTGTGCTTTGGGAGTCATATCCAAAAAATCATTACCAAGACCCAGGTCAAATTGCTTTATTCCTATGTTTACTTCTAGGAGTTTCATGTCTTCAGGCCTTACATTTGAGCCTATAACACATTTTGAGTTAATTTTTGTGAATGGTATAGGACATGGGTCCAGTTTTATTCTTTTAAATGTGAATAATCAATTATCACAGCACCATTTGTCACAAAGACTGTCTTTTCTCCGTTAAGTATTCTTGGCTCCATTGTCAAATACTAGTTGACTGTGTATGCTTGGGTTTGTTTCTGGGATCCTAATTTTGTTCACTGGTCGATTTTCCTGTTTTAACACTAGTACAGTACTGTTTTCAATGGCCATACCTTGGGATTGGAAAGTGTGATGCCTCATGCTTTGTTCTTTTTTTCTCAGAATTGTTTGGCTATTTAGAGTCTTTCGTGGTTTCATATAAATTTTAAGAAAGTTTTCTCTACTTATGTAAAAAATGCCATTAGAATCTTGGTAGAGATTGCATTGGATCTTTTGGAATATTGATATTTTAACAACATTAATTCTTTCAAGTCATGAATGTATAAAACCTTTCCATTTATCTGTGTCTTCTTTGATTTCTTTCATCAGTGTTTTCAGATTTGAGATCTTTGACCTCCTTTGTTAAATTTATTCCTAAGTATTTTATTGTTTTTGATGCTATTGTGAGATCATTTTAAATTTATTTTTCAAAAAATATATTGTTGCTATGTAGAAAAACTACTGAGTTTTATATATTAACTTTGCATCCTGAATCTTTATTGTATTTATGGATTATATTTAATGTTTTTTTGGGGGGAGGTTGAGTCTTTAGTATTTTCTCCATATAAAATCATGTCATCTGCTCATAGAGACAATTTTCATTCTTTCCTCCCAATTCTAATACCTTTTATTTCTTTTTCTTGCCTGCTTGCTCTAGCTAAAACTTCTAGGACTATGTTGAATAGGAGTGATGACAGTGGGCATCCTTGTCTTGTTCCTGATCTTAGGGACAGCTTTCAACCCTTTTGCCAATGAATATGATATTAATTGTGGGCTTGTCATACATGGTGTTTATGATGTTGAGATATGTTTTATTACTAATCATGAAGAAGTTTTAACATGAATGGATGTCAAATTTTGTCAAATGCTTTTTCTGTATCTATTGGGATAATCATATGATTCTTCTCTCAATTTATTGGCCTGTAATTGTTTATAGTAACCTCTTAGGATCCTTTGATTTTCTGTGGTATCCATTGTAAGGTTTATTTTTCTTAATTTATAATTTTATTGATTTTGATTTTTTTTCTCCTCTTGGTTAATCTGTTAAGGGTTTGTAAATTTTGTTTCTGTATCCAAAGAACCAATTTTTAGTTGGCTAGTATTGTTTGGCTGATCTTGTTTCTTTGGAATAATTAGACTTTCCCAAGCAAACTAAAGTTGAGGGAGTTTATTTCAAGAAACTAAAGGAATTTTCTTATAAGAAATGCTGAAAGGATTTTTTTTGAGTGGAAGTAAAAGAATGTTAACTAACATCATAAAAACAAAAAAGTTATTGTGCATTTTACTGGTAATAGTAAATATATAGCCATCGTTAGATTCTGCTATATGGTGATAGTGGTGAAAAGTTTTTGTTTCAGAAAGTCTAAATCTAGTTTTAGTTTGGTATTCTTGTTTATTTGTGATGACTGCTTTTAATGTAGGCATTTATTGCTATGAATAATTGCTATGAAATTCTCTCTTAGAACTGCTTTTGCTACATCTCACATGTTCTGATATGTTGCAGTTCCATTTTCATTTGTCTCAAGAAATTGGTTTATTTCCCTTTTGTTTTTTCTTTGCTTCATTGCTTGTTCAAGAGAGTGTTGTTTAGGGGCACCTGGGTGGCTCAGTTGGTAAAACTTCTGCTTTTGGCTCAGGTCATAATCCTGGAGTCCCAGGATTGAGCCTTACGTCGGGCTCCCTGCTCAGTGGGAGTCTGCTTCTCCCTCTGACTCTCCTCCCTCTGTGCTCTCTCTCCTCACTCACTCACACTCTCTCTCTGTCAAATAAATAAATAAAATCACTTTTTTAAAGGAGAGTGTTGTTTAATTTCCTTGCATTTAGAAATTTTCCAGTTCTCCTGTTACTGATTTCTAATTTCATGCCATTGCGGTCAGAGAGTATGATTTTAATCTTCTTGGATTTGCTAGGATTTGTTTTGTGAACTAACATTCGGTCTATCCTAGAACATGTTCCGTCTGTACTTGAAAAGAATGTGTATTCTGCTGTTCCACAGAAAGTTTTGCATAGATGTGTTAGGTTCACCTGATCTATAGTGTATTCAAATGTACTGTTTTCTTATTGATTCTCTGTCTGGATGATCTATCCAGTTTTTGACAGTAGGGTGTTAAAGGCCTCCAGTTGTATTGTATTACTGCTTGTTTCTCCCTTTATCTCTTAGCTTTTGCCTTATATATTGGAAGCTGTAATGTTAGGAACATAAATATTTATAATTTCCATATCTTCTTGATGTATTGATCCCTTTATCATAATATAAGGATCTTCTTTGTCTCTTTTTACCATTTTTAGTTTAAAATCTATTTTTTTATTATTATTTGCCCCAGGGGTACAGGTCTGTGAATCATCAGGCTTACACCTTTCACAGCATTCACCAAAGCACAAACCCCCCAATGTCCATAACCCATCCACCCTATCCCTACCCTCCCAACCCCCAGTAACCCTCAGTTTGTTTTGTGAGATTATGAGTCTCTTATACTTTGTCTCCTTCCCCATCCCATCTTGTTTCATTATTTTTCCCTCCCTACCCCCCACAACCCCCCTCCCTGCCCATCAAGTTCCTCATATCAGAGAGATCATATGAAAACTGTCTTTCTCTGATTGAATTATTTTGCTCAGCATAATACCCTCTAGTTCCATCCATGTCATTACAAATGGCAAGATTTCATTTCTTTTGATAGCTGCATAGTATTCCATTGTGTGTGTGTGTGTGTGTGTGTGTGTATATATATATATATATATATATATATATATATACCACATCTTCTTTATCCATTCATCTGACTTCTTCCTTGCTGATTTGGATGCATTTTATTTCTTTTTGTTGTCTGATTGCTGAGGCTAGGACTTCTAGTTCTATGTTGAATAGCAGTGGTGATAGTGGACAGCCCTGCCGTATTCCTGACTTTAGGGTAAAAG